>SMDT01000919.1:0-124268 GCA_005392925.1 Aquilaria sinensis | reverse complement strand
TAAAAGATTTAAATATATAGTAAAATTAAAATCATGCTAAAATTTGTACTACTACAAAATGTGTAACACCGCCATATCCTATATAGGTAAATTGTGGGAAGCTGTATGTGAATATATAGGCTGTAGTTCTAGAACATAAGCACCTAACACTTATTATTTTTCAAAGGACAACTCATGTGGTATAGATAGGTGTTTTGTTGACCGTTTCTGGACTTGAGTCGTTACAAAATGTACCTTTAACCATAAAATTTTTGTCAATTAAGTTTCTTTAGTTTTTCAACTAGGATGAGTATATAACATGAAAACTTAATATCTGGTAAAACTCTTGCCAAAGTTTCACACAAAAATTCATAAGTATTGGATAGTAAAAAGTAATTTTATATATAAAAAATGTATATTAAAAGTTTATGTAAGTGAACATGACATAGTAATTCGCTTATAGTTTTTTCTTTATCCTAAAACTGTATGTTTTTTTCCAATGGGATTAGCCTCGGTAGATAATACATATGTACACCTAGCATGCCGCATCATCATGGTCCCAGGTTGGCTCTAATACTATTTGTAACGACCCAAATCCAGAATTGGCCAACAAAACACTTTCCTACATCACATGGGCTATCATTTGGAAAAAGATAAGTGTTAGGTGCTTATGCTCTAGAACTTGTATCTATATATCTACATAAAGCTTCACATATTTTCTCTCATATGAGATAAGAGGTTATTGCAAATTTTATGTTTTATATTTAATTAAATTTATATTAGTATTAGGATTCTAAAAATAGAAAAAGAAAAGAATCAATTGATAAAGATTGAAATATGTAGTTTCCTATTTAATTAAATATTTAGTAGTATTAAAATTCTAGAAATATAATAAGAGAGGAAAAATGTAAACATGTATGCGTTTAACCTTTAGTTTTTAAGAAATTTACTATTTTTACCACTAAACTTACTTTGATCCACTAAACTCATTTAATTTTAACAAGTATGGACTAAATTTGTTTTACTATAAAAAAATATCTTTGAATATAAAATTTTTATCAATCACGGTTTTTTTTTTCCAACTTGGATGAATATATACTTGGAAAGCTTAGGTAATTGGGCCATCTTAGAGCAATTATATGATTCATGTATGACTCAAACACATATTATGAGAAAATAAAAAAAAATTATTATTGTAGCAAAGGTTATTGTGAAAAATTTTAGGAAAAAAATTCTTGGCTCCTAGGATTAGTTGCTTATATTATAATAAAGATGAATTTTAGCAGCAATTTTTTTTTTACATTTTCCAATGTTTTAAAATATTTGAAAAATTATAAGATTTATTTTTCCCACATAGTCATCCCTTTTAATATTGTAACACAAATTTTTATTCTTAGCAACTAATAACTCTTTTTCTATACTGAATAATATTAAAGTATTATTTCCATTTTTATTATTTTTTAAGAGCCAATCAAATCTTACAAGTTGTATCAAAGTGACATTATGCATGAATTGTTTTTTGGCTTTATTTTTTTGGGAAAATCATTACTTTAACCACCAAATTTAGTTAAATTTAACAAATATGCCCTCAATTTTTTATAAATTCTTTTGAACATCCATTTTTTGGTCAATTAAATTCCTCTTTCCTTTGCTTACCATTCAAACTATAAGATAATAATAATAATACTTAATAATTAAAACTTATAATCTTTAATCAATAGTTATTTATACATTGAAAAATAATAATAATATTCTAAAATTTTAATTCTATTTATAAAAAATTTAGATTTTTAACAAGAGTCTTTTTTGCACTAGGAAGCCTTATAAGAATTTAAACCCTTGGCTTCATCTATACCAATTGGGGCCTCATACTGTCAAGTGAAATTAGAGTTATGTGGTTAACTTGACCTACTTATTAGAGAGTTATAAGGTTTTATGAATGCTCTAACTTGAAGCTTTGGGGTTTAAATGATACACTTGAAAAAAAAAATAGATGGTTGTTTGAAGTTAATTAATCCAAAATGACTTATTTTTATTTTTATAAAATTTTTATATGAAACTAATATCATTTGAAAACTAATTCTATATGTGTATAATAATTTATTGAATAACATTTTTATAGTGTAATTACTATGAATTTTTCACTTATTCAACATAAAATATTAATTAAAATTCAATTACACCATAAAAATGTTATTTAATTGTTGATTTGTTGTTGTTGTTGTTGTTGTTGTAATACCCCCATATACTATATAGAGAAATGTGGAAAGCCTTATGTGAATATATAAACTTACTTTTCAGAGCATAAGCATCTAGTATTTATCATTTTCTAAATGATAGCCCATGTGGCATGGGCAGGTTTGGACTTCAATTATTACAGATGGCATCAAAGTTAACCAGAGGCCGCGATGATATGACATACTAGGTATGCACATGTATCGTCTACCTGAACTAATCCTGGATTAAAGATGTTATTTGGCCAGGGGTCAAGTAATATTCAATTAGAGGGGTTATTGGTCCGGGGGCAACAAGTAATCCGAGTGACTCTAATGAGAATGTTTGGTACATAAAGGGGGAGTTTGTAATACCCTATATCCCATATGGAGAAATGTGAGAAGTTTTATGTAGATATTTAGACTTATGTTTGAGAGCATAAAGGCCTAGTACTTATGTGTTTTATAAAGGATAGCCCTTGTGGTATGGACAGGTATTCATCGGTTTTGGACTTGGGTCATTACAGTAATTATTATAATATTATTATTATTATTATGTAGTATTAATTTTAGATAATATTGATTCCAGACAAAAAAGCCATAAAAACATATTTGGATTAATCTGACTTAATACTAAATGAATTAGATCTTTATCTTAATGGTTAGGTTCAAGCTTGTTTTTGGTTGATGTTCTATGCTTCAATTCTCTTCTTACAAGTTAGTTTTATACGCCAAGAATCATTTGACATACACTGAAAGTGTAATTAAGGCTTTTCTTACTCAATTATAAATATTTTTTCACCCTAACATTTCTATCTACCTAGAAAAAATAAATAAATTCTTATGACATATATTGAGAAAGTATAAGACTTTTACTATGTCAAACTACTAATTTTCACACAAAGAGAGTAAAGAAAAAAAAAGGGTGATTCTATTTTTTAGCTTTATTACATTTATTTAAAGTTATATATTAAATATAACTTTTAATCATGAAAAAAAATCATAAATAGCCATAATAAGTTAAAATTTTGTAACAAATATGTCCTTAATTAATTTATATATATTTTTGGGACATGTCTTTAAACATAAAAATTTATCAATTTTTTGTACTTTTAAACTTGAACAAAGTATTTTAATTGGAACTTAAAAGTTACAAAACCCTCATAGTTATGTCTATTTGAATCAATGATTTAAATATGATAAAACTCATAAAAAGTACAAATAGGTCAAAGTGTTGGACAACTTTTTTATCCTTAAGTTTTATTTTATTTTCCTCTGTTAATGAGACTCAAATTTCCCTTTTCCTATTTATTAGATTTTAAAACACTAAAATTATGCTAAAGGAAAAAAATAAAAAAAAACAAACAAAGTGATGGCAAGCTCTTATGCTTCATATTAGGAAAATAAGATTAGTATTTGAAAAGAAAAAAGTAGAAAAAAAAATTAGTATTTGAAACAATCACACTGAATCGGCTATAAAATAGAGGATAATGTAGATTTTGAAACCTTGCAGGTCTGGTGAGTGTATTTTGATTAAAAGTCAAATAGTAGGGTAACTAAGGTTTTTGGAGTAATGTATAATTACTTATAGTTACATGTCTTTGAAAAAAAATCAATATTTATTTACTAAGTCTATACTTTGACATCATGAGCCCATATTTGTGTCATACTTCTTAAAAGAAATTTATTTTTGCTTGAGTTTCTTATTGAATGTCTCACATATGTAGGACTTAGCTATTTGAATAAGATTTATATTTTTTTCTATTTTGAATAGAACCTAAAAAAAAATTTATTAAAATATTAGCTTATGTATCTTTAAAAAGTCAAACTTATGATAATACATTAATGGTAAATATGTTTAATTGTTCATAACATCAGCATTCTTAACTCATAGTGTTTTGAATCTAAAGTATATGAGAACATTAAGATAAAATTTACAAAATTAATTTTTAATAAAATTTCTAAATATATAATACTATTAAGATATTAAATTATGATATATATTTTTACAAATTTTATAGTATTAATATTTTACACTGAGTTTGTAATCTTTGATAAGATATGAAAAGTACCAGGAAGTAATTTATAGGTACAATAAAAAATATTCTACATTTTTTTGCGACCTGTATTGCCTATACTATATTCTACATTGTTATTATGATTATGATTATGATTATTATTATTATTATTATGGTTATTCTTACTGTTATTTATTTATTATTAAATAGAAATCAAATACAATGAGTAATCTATTATAATGGATGACACAATTGAGGATAGTTATGTTGAAATATTATAATAAAAAACTATATAAGAAATAGAAAGTGAAACTAACAAGAAATATATCTAAATTAAAAAATAGTAAAATTATTTTTTATACCATTTATTTTGAACAAAATAATTAGAATTATAGTTATTTAAGTTAAAAATAACTTAGTACTTTATTCATGTGCAATGCACTTGAGTATTATAAAAAGTGTGAAAATACACAAATGTTGAATGACCTTTTTACTCTTACACTATAAGTTATTTTGTTCTTTTAGTAAAATCCAATTTTATCATTGTCTATTTAATTGGAATATTAGCATTAGAATACTAAAAGAGACCCTTAAGTTGCCACTAAATTTTATTTTTCCTACAAATTTTCCTGACTTTGATTCTACATTATAGAATCAAGTATTGTATGTATTTTTTTTTTGGCATTATTCTTACCTTTAATGGCTAAAACTCTTAGATTGCACTAAAGTTTTTCCTTTTTTTTTTTTGCACCAAACATGTTTTTCTTGGTCTATATTACTATAAAATAATATATTGATTACAATAAATATTTTATAAAACCTAAAATTTTTACTTAACAAGTATTAATAAACAATCACAAGTATAATTCAAATATGACTATATGAAAGCTTATGTATCTAGACTATGTTAGAGCAATAATACAAGTCAAGTATAACTCAAGAACCTATTATAAAAATAAAAAAAATTATCATTGCAGAAAAGGTCATTGGGAAAATTTTTGGAAAAAAATTGTTGGCCATTGTAGTTAGTTGCTTATATTATAATAAGGTGAATTTTAATAACAATTTTTTTGCAGTTTCTAATATTTTGAAATATTGGAAAAATTATAATAATTATTTTTTCCACATAGTCATCCCTTTTAATATTGTAACACAAATTTCTATTCTTAGCAATCAACTCTTTTTATAGACTAAATAATATTAAAATATTATTTTCATTTTTTAATTTTTTTAGAGTCAATCAAATCTTACAAGTTGTTTTGAAAAATTAGAAGTAATTTTTGTTTGAATATTATATTTCATGGTTGAAGTTCATAGCTTAGAAATAGTTTTGGAGTTGTTAAGAGATAAAATTAATAATTTTATGTTGTGATTATAATGCTTTATTTTATCTGAGATTAAGTATATTAAGTAGAAAAAGTTTAGAAGTTTATATGTTCAAAAGTTATAATTAAATTGCATATTTTTACGTTTGACTGCAAGTTCTAACCGTATAATGGATTATTTCACAAAAGAAGAAGTTGGAGGACATATGATAAGTTTTTTTTTTTTTTAATTAAAAAAAAAAAATCCCAACATGTACTATATGTGTTGGATCAAAATTTTATTTATTTTTATACAAAATATGAATTTTTTTGTGTTTATCATTTTTTTCATTGTTGTAATACTGAATTCCTATACTTTCATATTTGACATTGATACACAAAATTATTTAAATATAAAACATATTTTAAGAATTTATAATTTTTTAAAAATAGTAATTTAGGTTTAATTTATTAAGTTAATATTTTTATTTATTTGATTAATCCCAATTTTAATTTATGTCTAATATTTAAAATTTAGATACATTTGTACCATTTACAAATTCTTTATATTAGGAAAAATAAGATTAGTGTTTTGAAAGGCAAAAAAAAAAAAAATGGTAATTGTTTTCTAAATTATGAAACTGTTCACTATGCGGTGCGGCTACTAGTTTATTTAAGAATCGTATGAATCTTCAGCACGAACATGCCTATGTGAGCTTCAGCCGTTGAGCTAGAGGCAACTTTACTTATAGTTCGTGCACTTAATTAAGAATTGCTACTACAACAAGAAAGATTTAAATCAATTATTTAACTTAATATATGAATGGTCTTTGTTTCACTGCCTGCCTAGAAGAGATTAATTTTTCTCTATTAGATCGAGGATATTAAACAAAAAAAAAGAAACAAAAAAATGATAAGTTTGGAGGGGTACTACCTACTTAGTCCTATTTGCTATTTATTGAAAATTCATTTTAATTTGTCCCGGGTAAACTTGCGCTAAGTGTTGTTGATCTATGTTTATTCTCTGATCGTTTGCAATCCAAACTTGTATATATTCTTCTTCCTGTTAGATTTTCTGGTTTCGATTTTGGATATTAAAGAAGACCTCATCCGGAAGTTGGACGACAAGGAGAGGAGCCCTCTTCACTGTGCCGCAGCCTTTGATCGCCCGAGAATGGTCAGCGAATTAGTAAAGCGAGATCCTTCCCTCGCATGTAAGGGCGACCAGAATGGCCAAGTCCCCATCCATCTTGCAGCCGAGCGAGGAAAACTGAGCATTCTAAAGCTGATTCTCGACACTTGCCCGGATTCCGTTGAGCTCGTCGACAACAAGCAACAAAACATCCTTCATATAGCTGCAAAAAACGGGTTCCATGATATTGTTTCGTTCATCTTGAAGCTGCCAGAGATGGGAGATCTTGTGAATTCTATCGAC
This sequence comes from Aquilaria sinensis, assembly GCA_005392925.1. Taxonomy (NCBI): domain Eukaryota; kingdom Viridiplantae; phylum Streptophyta; class Magnoliopsida; order Malvales; family Thymelaeaceae; genus Aquilaria; species Aquilaria sinensis. The sequence goes on along the minus strand of SMDT01000919.1, from coordinate 117,319 downwards.
AGTGACGGGAACACTCCCCTGCATCTGGCTGCCATGAACTTCCACAGCACAGTTGTTTACACCCTCTGTGGGAATTCCAAGGTGGAAATCAGAGGCAACAACAAGTCGGGCCAAACTGCTTTGGAAATCGTTCAATTCTCTGATGACCGTGGAATGGAATTACAGCAGGTAACTATTACAGAATTTTGTCCAAATATCTGTATCATGTTTTGGGTGAGTCTAAACTACTCTAAAAGCGCTTTTCTTGTTGCAACACTTGACTATAAAAGCGTTGAAGAGATCGTACGAAAAGCGAGCCATTGATGTGGAAGACATACTTGAGCAAGGCAGAGTTGAAGAATCTGGCGAGGAATACTACAAAAAGTTAGATCAGAGGGGGTGCAAAACTAAAGAAATGGCTAAAACTCTACAGCTCATGACAACCCTTATAGCCACTTTTACCTTCACAGCAGCTCTCACTCTCCCAGGTGGTTTCAAAAGCGACGGTCCAGACGCAGGCATAGCTACGCTGCTTCGCAAGTCCGCCTTCCAAGTATTTGTCATCGCTGACGCTGTAGCCATGACCTTTTCAATCACGGCCGCGGTTTTAATTTTCTGGTCATCTGCCCAACGGGACAACAGGTCATTCATGAACACTCTGCCTCTCGTCATTTGTCTCACATGGTTTTCGCTTCTAGGGATGGCGCTGGCATTTGTTACCGGTTTATTTGGGGTGGTATCCGATCGACTATGGCTTGCCATTATGGTCTGTGTCATCGGCTGTGTGGCGCCGGCCTTTCTCTATGTCTTTGCACCTTTTCTGGTTCTTGTGCTCGAGCTTGCTGCGGCCCAGACCTTCTCAGGCAGTCGGTATAATATAATAGAGAACAATCCTTTTGTGTTCACCTTCCAAATGAGGAAAATTGACTTGCTTAACCTAGGTCAAAAAATAAAGTACAATTGCCAATGTTGCCTGAAACCGATATCACGGGAATGAACATTCAATTTACTGGAAAAGGGACGGTTATAGGTGAAAGGAGAAGATGTATTCGCATAACAAATATTCTTCAACTTCTTACTTTTGGAATTGACTGTTGAGTAGTGCTCCAAAGTCCTAAATGTAGTTCCATTGTTTATGGAGAGTTACTGAGTCAATTTAGCATGTTTTAAGTGTGGATTTATTGAGCTAGTAGTCCATTATCTTTGCTTAAAATTAGCAGCTGTTGCTATTGCTTTCATATGCAAGATTGAAAATAAAAAGTCGTTGAGTTTGCATTGCAGTAGGCAAGGCTTGCTGCTGTGTGTCCCACTTCCCCTATTCTTTATACTTTCTCAACAAATATTGCTATTAGAGCCAATGGTTAGACTGAAATTGACATTGATGTGCTGGAGGTTGATACTTATTTGATGAACGTGTGTTGCTCCACCCATATGATTGACATGATTAACAAGTGCAAAAGCGTTTATGATTCTCACGATGAAAAGACATGAAAAGTGTTTACTCTTGGAATGTGTGATCATAATTGAATATGCTCTTGAAGCGTCAAGGCTTCCGCTCAAGGGGGAGTGTCGTAACCATGTGTAGTGTGTAAAATACATATATATGGTGATAGTCTCTTATCCTATTGGCTTAAACATTTGGAAATATGGGTGAGGCCATGACCATTTGAGCATAGGTTTTTTGCTCGACATGTCTACACTAGCTGGTACCCTAATCATAAGGGTGATGCTTTTAGGGATGCTTTCTATGCATGAGCAAAGAGTACAATTGAACAAGTATTTAAGAAGAACCTTTAAGAAATACACAAATTGAAGGAAGGTGCGGCAGTTGCTGCAACAAAAGTAGATCTGAGAAGTTGGTGTAAACATTCTTTTCCTGCATTTGTCAATGTGAATCTATTGACAATAACTGCTGTGAGAGATTTAATTTTGTATTGGTGAAAGCTACGAGCAAGCTAATTATCTCAATGTTAGAAGAAATTAAAGAAACAATTATGGATAAGGTGGCACACAAAAGGCTTTTCTGTAGTAGATGGAGGGGGAATATGGGAAAAGGGTCTTGGATAAATTACAAAAAAATATTAATTATATTCAAGTTATAGGTGGCATTCTAGATGGAACAGGGATGATGGATATAAGGTGGAGTGTGGTACAAATAGTTATGTTGTCCATCACTGCTTAAAGGCATATGACTGCAAAGCATGACAAGTATCTGGAATACCATGTATGCATGTTTACCGTATATTGATATCAAAAGATGAAAAACCTGAAAACTATGTGGCACGTTGGTATCACAAGGACATGTTTGCCAAGGATTATGCATACTATATTGGGGTCATATCTGGTGAAAAGTTATGGCCAGATAGTAGGTTTGATCCCAATTAACAACCACTTCCAAGGTCTATGCTTGGTAGGCCCAAAAAAAAGTGAAGAAAATCTAAAAATGAGCCTCAGAAAGTTAATTACAAATTGACAATATGAGGAAGAGTCATGACTTGCAATAATTGTATAGAAAATAGGCATAGCAAAAGGGGGCTGCAAACAACCAGATTCAAGAAGTAACATTGATAGGAATAAAAATGTTAATGTAAGTCTGATACGCCTATTTGCTGCTATAATATACAGTAATATTTTCCCACCTTCATCTATTCTCCTTTTCATTATTTTCTTTTGCCAATAGGCTGGAGAAATTCATACAATCACACAACCAACTTCAATGCAAGTAACTTTCATTCAACAATTCATCAATATGATAAACTATAAAGTTATTTCATAAATTTCTAGCTATAGTTCAAATCTTTGGGTAGATTGGTGCTATGGCTGTAATTAAATTCCTTGTTTTGCAATCCTCAATTTGAAGGGGTATGTCAACATCAAGTTCAAGTGTTAATGCTAGAAAACATGGAAAAAAGATTGTTGGAGTTGGCCTTTACACAAACTACATTAATGGGAAAACTATCTTAAATGTATGTATATGCATCTATATTTATTTTATTTTATTTTTTTAATGATTACTAGTTCTAAATTTTGGTGAACTTGTTCTTTTTTTTCATCAATTTGTAGCTTGGATTTCCAAGTGAAAAGAGATATAAAGATAGCCCTTGTAATACATTTTGGTATCAAGTTCATGAACAATGTTCTTGTTTTTTGTTAGTGCAATGGGAGTTAGTTTGATTGGGTAGAATTAGTTGTTTTTTAGGAGTTTCGTGAGTTAACAATTTGATTTAACAAAATTATTCAACTCTCAACCTACACAATATTTCTGTACCTTTATGTGAGCACTTTGATGTTAAAAGTTGTTAGTGTTATGTTTGGATTCCAGTTTTTGTTGTGTCTAGAATACCTATTTAAAAAAAAACATTAGTAGTTAATAGTATACTTGCACTGTATTTCAAATTTATCATAAAACAGATCAATCTATTGTTTCTTAAAATTCCAACATGAATTCATTTCAGCTGATTAGTAGCATAGCAACACAATGTTTGTACAATACTGAAATTCATTTCAATACAAAATGGCTGTTTCAGGGAGATACATGCACATTTTTTCTTCACCAAAAAACAACACAGAACAAAATGGATACCATCCTAAAAAAAAAAAAAAAACCAACCAAAATAGCCTTACAACTTGTCTTATACAAAATATCATTTCCCATGTTTGAATAATCCCATTGCAACCGCAATAGACAATGCCATACAAAATAAAGCCAATTTCCCAGCATTATTTCCTCTATACAACTTTTCTTTCCTGACAATCTCTATTAACCCCATCACGTCCTTGGAAAGTAGACAAATCTTGACTTTGCATCCACACAAATAATCACCTCCACCAATTGAATGTTGTCCAACTTCTTTTACCCTAGCATGTAACAATGCATTCTCTGCCTTACTTTCTTAACTGGTACCAATAACTCTAGTATGGCTTTCCTTGCACCAATTGAAAAATTACCATTTATTCACTTGAAAAATCAACAACCATGTCTATCTTTCTATTTAGAGCAACAAAATAACACAAATTTTAGCCATCTTCCACATCCCGCAAAACAATAAATAGAATAGAAAATAACTACATACAAACCTCAAAACTCATACAGCGATAATACCTCATTCCAACATTCTCTATATTTGTCCAAGCTGTCTTTTGAACTACAGGAAGGTTGTAAGCACATTGATATGAAACTTCCTCTTCTCTAAAAACTCTGTTGTTTCCTGTCCCCAGCAAATTACTTAATGACCAATTCATCCTCAAATAGAAGCTCCTATTCTCTTACCTATTCTCCTTTTTTCTTACAAATCTAGTGCCACCAGTGGCTCGACCAACAAGATTTCTAGAATAAATCAAACTTCTTACCACTATCAGATAAAATATAAGTTAGAGAATGAAGAGCTCACAAGAATGATGCCCCTATTGCAACTAACATGCACCAAACATTGCCAAAAGGATAGACTATTTCAATTCCTCCTTCCCCAATTCTAATCTCGCCTATCCCAAACTCGATGATTTCAAATGGATTCAATTGCTGGCACTCCTTTTTCCAATTAAAGTTAACATTGACAATTAATGAATTGACTAACTTAAACTCCTCATAGAATTTTAAGGGCTGCTACCATCCCAATCATAGTTCGAAGACTAACTCATCAAGTTTGCAAAGTTTGGGGGCCATTAGTGCATTTAGGTGAACATTTAACACATTCATGCATTATTTCTAGAACTAGCAAGTGGTTTTTGATTGTTTTAAGCCTATTTCAAGTGAGTTAGGTGCCTAACACCTTTCCAACTCATACTGAATCTTTGATCCCAAAATCTCTAGTTTTCACAAAATTTACCTTGTTCATTAATTTTTAGTCAAATTAGGTTTTTCTTCTTAGTTTTACCCATTTTTTAAAATTGAGGTGGTGACCCTATTTTCCTATACCCTAAAGTGAAGATCCACATGAGGTTATGCTAATAATTACGTCTATGCCTGAAGGGCTACTGGGGTTAAGGTCGTTCACATTAACCTTCACATAAATATTTATTTTAAAGGTTTTCTTTGTCCTTATTCTCACTAAGATTGTGTTATTTAATGAACAATATTACTCTTTCTTGTATTTCATCTTCTAGCCATCACCACTGCTCGAAGGGCTAATGCCATTTTTGTTAAGGAAATGAAGAAACATTTTTTTCTAAATGTGAGTTTCTTAAAAAAAATTAATTAATCAATAAATCTGTAAAAGTAAAATTACAGAAAATCACCAAATGTTCCATTAACTTGAACAAAATGGATTTTTTAAGTTTCCATGTTATTATAAAAATGAGCCTTATTATTATTTTTTATTTTTTATTTAATAGTTATCATAACAAGTTTTAAAACAAAAGTTAGGGGATAAAAGTGATAGCCAATTTTTAAAACTAAAATGGCATTATTAATTAGAGGTGATTAAAAATTTAAAATACAATAAGAATATTCAAACGATGAAATTTAAAAAAAATGAAATCATAATGAAAATATAGTATGGTAAGTTTAAAAAAAATATTATAAATATATTATGCCATTTGAAAAATAAAATTAATAAAATTTAAATGAGAACTAAAAGTTGGGTCTCAAACTGTAATTAATCTATTAATTTTAACCTCCAACATAGATAATGGGGGTAAGTGTAGGTATTTTAAAATATCAAGGGCTTTTAAGATGATTCTAAAATTGGAGAAGCAAAGTGTAATTTCGGGTAGTGTCAATGTGTAAATTGTAATTCTACCTTTTTTGTTTTATCTTGGAGTTTTTTTTATATTAATGGATGTTTAGGATTTCTAACTATGTTTAAGTTTAGTTATCCTATTTTGTTTAAGTTTGCATATGGCTATAAAAAGCATGTTATTGTCGAGTTTGAATTATGAGAGTAAAATCAATTGTTGTGGAGAGATAATACATAAGTGTTTTGACATAGGGAGATGGTGTAGAAGACGAGTAAGCTAGGGCAAGAAGCCTCTGTAGTTTCGTTCTTGCATCTGTACGAAAGCAACGTATAAATATTATTAGTAGTGATAGGGGCTCCATATAAGCTCATTTAAGTACCAGAAGGTATGCTTCTTCTTGAATCTATATATTATTTTCAAGCTAATTTTTCTCATTCCTGAATATACTCTAGCTAAGAACTGAACTACATTAAATCTTGTGTATATTTGCTTGGTTCTGTCTAACTTCTATTATGCCTACTAAATGATTTTGGAAAAATTTCTTTTCGACAAACCAAAAATCTTGGATTTCAAAAATGTGTCTTATCATATGCAAGGAAAGTAGCCATAGGAACTTGACCGAGTATAGTCATTCAAGATGAGTCAATTTTAAAAGTTTGAACATTGAAGAATATTTATTATAGGGATACATCTCCTTCTTGTACCAAACCTTCCTTTTTTTTTCAATAAGCTGAATATTCATTCCCTTGATATCAATTGAGTTTCAAGAAAGAAAAACTCCTATTTTGTATGAAAAAAGTGGCCTTGAGCTTCTGGAGAACTTCAATTAAGCTATCTAGCTTAATAAGTTGACCTACCAAGTTTAAGAAGAACTCATGTATAATATAAAAAAAAAGGTAAGAAATATATAGGAAAGTCACCATGCTTGCTAAGGCAAGAACAAAGCTCTTGCAAAAAAGTAAGACTAGGTTGATGTTAGGTTTGCACAATAGAACATTTTCTAATGGCAATTAGTTAAGACATTGGAACTTATATAGCACATGTTAAGATGCTTATATTATATATATGTTGGGTCATAAGATTTTCTTACAAGATAAAAAAGTCTCTTACTGAGAATTATCAAATTCTCACCCCTTATATTCATATTGTGTAGAAATCAATGTTGTTGAACTTAACACCAAGTACGGAGGTGCTAAGTTTGATTCTTTATTATAGGTATAAGTTTATGAAATTTAGATTGATTCTAAGTTTTAGTTAGTTATTATTGCAGGCTAACAAAGTTGTTTTATGGCCTTGGTAATGAGTAGGCTAACAAAGGTACAAGAGAAGCAAAGCGGCTCTCTACTTTATAGCAAGTGAGCTCAAGTTAGAGCTAAGTTGTTTAATGATCTCAGGCATGATAGAAAGTTGAGTACCTAAGTGTACTTAGTTGAACTTCTAGTATAGAAAAGAGTGTAATGATTTATGTGTTTTATACATTTATCTTGTTTTTTGTTGTACATTGTACTTAAATGATGTACATAAGGTTGACACTTGAAGTCTCATTTGTTTATTTGGCTTCGGTTTATGTTTGTTTCAAGTGTTTTATAAAATGCACATAATTAAATTTTCCACAAATGACCCTGGGTAGGCATCCATGACACATTCACATTCAAATGCCTATAACCTAATGCCATATAATTTTGGAATCACCAGCTCTAGTGATCAAGAAAAAAAATTTTCAAATCAGAAAACTTCTAAAGGAAACATTCTAGCTTGCGCCTTAGGAATGCTGACAATTTTCTTGCTTGTTTTCTTTTCTTTGGTGAAGCAAGCATTATCATCAAACAAAATAGAGTATCCACCATCCATCATTTGCCCAACTCTTAACAAATTATAAGCTAGATTTGAGCCATATTGCACATCAGGAAGAAGTTTTACATTGTCCTGTGAAGTATTGATAACAATTGTACCTTTCGTTCCAACTCACATTTTTTTGTCATCATTGTGTCAAACATCACTTCTCTATGACTCATCAAGTTCTCTAAACACTAACTTTGTGTCATACATATGATTAGAGCATCCGCTATCCAAAAACCACACATTACTAGCAGTATTAACAATATGAGAATTAGCCATAAAAAGCTTATTTCTTGGTAAAATTGGCTTACTTCTGCTCCCTCTACTTGGACTGATAATCAACTTCTTTGTGGCCATATTTCTTGTGGAAATGATGTTGAATGTTACTTTTATGCTGGCGTCGATCACCGGATTGTTCTCTTCCTTTACCTCAACCATGGCCTCAACCACGTAAGGCAACTTTACTCTATCCATGACCTCCTGAATTTTCTAACTTTCCATTAAGGGGACCTTTCTTTAACCTAAAAAGTCTTCTCCTCATCTTCTCATTAGACTTGTAGATCCTAATGTCATGGGCTAAAAAAGAGTTCATTGATTCATCAAAAGTATAAGTTGTCAAGTCCTTATACTCTTCAATCACAGCAACAACATGATCAAATTTAGAGTTCAATTCCTCAAAACCTTGTTAACAATAGTCTCATAAGTAACATTTTCTCCATAGTATTTCACCTGATTAACAATTTCAGACACATAGCATAGAAATTCTTACACAATCTCTTTCTCTTTCATAGCTAGCAGTTCAAAATCTTGACAAAAGGTTTATAATTCTACTGCAATTACCTTTTTGTCACCCAAAAACTCTTGTTTCAAAGTCCCCCATGCTTGATTGAAGGTGCTAGTACGCAATTCATGAGAAGTGATCATCATCCAATGCCAATTGAATGAAAAACAAGGCCTTCACATCTTTCTTTTAAATTTCCAATCACAGTAGTTCTGGCTCATCTGGATTTGGAACCTTAAAGCCTTTCTACATCAAGTCCCACACATCTTGAGACTTGTACTAAAAGAGAGATTTAGTGGAGCGATTGAAAAAAGTGGCTGATAATGCCATCAGTCACTAGGTTATTGGCTAAGGAAAAGCTAGCAATTGAATAGTGACTGTACTTATTCAGTGGCTCAATTTCAATAGCTAGCTAAATGCTTTTAGCCATGTTCAATTGCTTGTCATTTTGAAAATCTATAAATAGTACTTTTTCCCCTCAAAGATTGGAATTAGGGCCAATGACGATGGGTTTGCGCCATTGCTTACCATCTAAAATTTCTCTCTAGTTCTTGTGTTTTTGCTCAAAGTATTCTGTTTTGTTGTTCTATGCCTTTGCTTAGAGTAACCTTCCCTATTTTTTTTATGTGAGGAAAAGAAAAGGCAAAGGGTTTTACGTATCTGACTTTCTCACTCGAAGGCTCTGATCCTACTTATTAGGGAGGTCTGAATTGAGGAGATCCATCAAGAGAGATATCATATGTGGTCATGACCTCACACATATTCCTAAAGCTTAAGTCAATGAGACAAGAGACCACCATCATATATATGTATCTTATGCACTATACATGATCATGACACTTTCCGTTGAGTGGAAGCCATGATGCATCAAAAGCATACTTAACTATGAGCACACATACCAAAAGCAAACACTTTTCACATTTTGTCATCGTAAGAATAACAAATGCTCCTGCACTTTCCAATCATGTCAATCAAGTGGGTAGAGCAACACACGATCATCCACACTTTGTGTCGTCAAAAAAATCATGTCTATCATGAGGGTGGATCATTGAATCAATATAAAACTCCAATGCACCAGTATCATTCTCAGTTGTACCATTGGCCCTAATAGCAAGATATTTTGGGAAAGTATAAAAAAGAGTAAAATCCATCATGGGTCACCTAGCTTATTTTTTTTGTCATATCCAGGTACCTTACCTTTATTTCATCTTAGCGAGGTACCTTTCCTCCTATTGTGCATCGCGTTCAACTACTTTCCGTCAAATTGATTGTTAAATTAGATGGAAAATGATGGTGTGGCATTAAACAATACTAAAATAAACTTAAAATGATAACTTCAATCCTCAAACTATTTCAATTACTAATTCTAACCCTTAAATTTTCACTTAAGCCAATTCTACCCCCAAAACCTTTTAATCTTCCATCTTTACTACAGCCACCTCACAAGCTACCCACCTAGTTGCCGCCACCAACCACCAGCCACCAACCCAGCTACCAACCACCCTCCAGCCACCAACCCCGCAACCGGCCCCCGCCAACACCTCAATTCAATTGCCCTCCCGTCTCGTTCATTGCCACCTCCCACACTTCTCCCCCGGTCATTCTCTAATTTCGATTTCAAATCCAAGAAATCAAGCGTCGAACAAAACCCACAATTTCAAACTCAAAAAATGAAACGTCGAATTGAACCCAAAAAATCCGAGTGTAGGAAATCAGGAATCAGGAGAGGATTTACGCAAGTGATGTCTGGGACGATTGCCGGGCTCCGGCGGCAGACTTGGGAAAGATGAGACCGATGAGGGATTTGGGGAAAGAGAGAATGAGGGATTCGGGGGAAATGAGAATGAGGGATTTGGAGTCGATGTCCGATTCGGGGGAGATGGTCGGTGTCCGATCGAGTCGGTCATGGGGAGAAGAAAGTCAATCCTTGAGAGGGCGGCTGACGACGAGATTGGTAGTGGGGTTGGCAGCTAGGTTGGTAGTTAAAGGGCGGTTGGCGACGATTGGGGTAGAGGGTGGTCAGTGACAGTTGGGGTGGAGGCAGTTGGTGACGACAGGTATGAAAGAAGCTTTTGAGGGCTAGGATTTTGGGGTAGAATTAATTTGGTGGAAGTTCGGGAGCTAGAATTAGTAATTGAAAAAAATTTAAGCACTAAAGTTATCATTTTAAATTTATTTTGGTATTATTTAATGTCACATCATCATTTTCCGTCAAACTTAACCTTAAAATTAACGGAAAGTACCTAAATAGGACACATAATAAAATGTAAGATATCTAACTAAAACAAAATAAAAGTAAGGTACATGAACAGGATAAAAAATAAGATAGGTGACCTTTGATAAATTTTACCTGTATAAAAAATAAGGGAACTGGGACACACAGTCGCGAGCCTTGCTCACTACGATGCAAAACTCAGCAACTTTTTTATTTTCACTCTTGCGTATGAAAGCAATAACAACAGCCCTATTGTATAGGCTTACAAAAAAAAACAAACAATCCAGATTTTATGCGAAGATAATGGACTACTACCCTATGAAATCTCAACAGGAAAATGAATAAGTAAGACATGCTAAATTGATCCAATAATAAACTAGAAATTATCCATCCATAAACAATCAAACCATGTTTAGGATTTTGTAACACTACCCAATAGTCAATTGCAAAAGTAACAAGTTGAAGAATATTTATTGAAATATTATATGAATATATCTTCTCCTTCACCTAACAGCCCCTTTTCCGACAAAACGAACGTTCATTCCCATGATATCGGTTTCAGGCAACGTTGGCAATTGTACTTTATTTTCTGACCTAGGTTAAGCAAGTTAATTTTCATCATTTGGAAGGTGAACACAAAAGGATTGTTCTCTATTATATTATACCGACTGCCAGAGAAGGTCTGGGCTGCAGCAAGCTCGAGCACGAGAACCAGAAAAGGCGCAAAGACATAGAGAAACGCCGGCGCCACACCGCCGATGACACAGACCAGAATGGCAAGCCACAGTCGATCAGACACCACCACGAACAGACCAGTAACAAATGCCAGCGCCATCCCTAGAAGCGAAAACCATGTGAGACAAATGACGAGAGGTAGAATGTTCATGAATGACCTGTTGTCCCGTTGGCCAGATGACCAGAAAATTAAAACCGCGGCCGTGATTGAAAAGGTCATGGCTACCGCGTCAGCGATGACAAATACTTGGAAGGCGGACTTGCGAAGCAGCATAGCTATGCCTGCGTCTGGACCGTTGCTTTTGAAACCACCTGGAAGAGTGAAAGCTGCTGTGAAGGTGAAAGTGGCTATAAGCGTTGTCATGATCTGTAGAGTTTGAGCCATTTCTTTGCTTTTGCGTCCCCTCTGATCTAAGTTTTTGTAGTATTCCTCGCCAGATTCTTCAACTCTGCCTTGCTCAAGTATGTCTTTTATATCGATGGCTCGCTTCTCGTACGATCTCTTTAACGCTTTTAGAGTCAGATGCTGCAACAAGAAAAAAGTTTTTAGAGTAGTGTAGACTCGCTCAAACATGATACAGATATTTGGACAAAATTTTGTAGAGTTACCTGCTGTAATTCCATTCCAAGGTCATCAGAGAATTGAACAGCTTCCAAAGCAGTTTGACCCGACTTGTTGTTGGCCCCGATTTCCACTTTGGAATTCCCACAGAGGGTGTAAACAACAGTGCTGTGGAAGTTCATGGCAGCCAGATGCAGGGGAGTGTTCCCGTCACAGTCGACAGAATTCACAAGATCTCCCATCTCTGGCAGCTTCAAGGTGTACGAAACAATATCATGGAACCCGTTTTTCGCAGCGATATGAAGGATGTTTTGTTGCTTGTTGTCGACGAGCTCAACAGAATCCGGGCAGGGGTCGAGAATCAGCTTTAGAATGCTCAGTTTTCCTCGCTCGGCAGCAAGGTGGATGGGGGCTTGGCCATTCTGGTCGCCCTTATATGCGAGGGAAGGATCTCCCTTTAGAAATTCGCTGACCATTTTCGGGCGATCAAAGCCTGCTGCATAATGAAGAGGGGTCCTCTCCTTGTCGTCCAGCTTCAGGATGAGCTCTTTTTTAATTTTCAAAATCGAGAGTAGAAAATCTAACAAGAAGAAGAATATATACAAGTTTGGATTGCAAACGATCAGATCAGAGAATAGACATAGATCAACAACACTTTGCACACGACAAATTAAAATGAATTTTCAATAACTAGCAAATGGGATTAAGTACGTACCCCTCCAAACTTATAAATATTTTTTCTTTTTTCTTTTTTGTTAATATCCTTGATCTAATAAAGACAAATTAATTTCTTCTAAGCAGGCACGGAAATAAAGACCTTTCATATATATATATATATATATAATTTAAATTCTTTATTAAGTGCATGAACCATAAAGTTATCTTTAGCTCAACGGCTGAAGGTCACATTAGACATGTTTATGGTGCAGTTTCTTGCTGGGCTTAATCAAGCCTACAATCGCAACTCATAGTAAACAATTTAACAATTTACAAACCATAATCACACTGCTTGTATATAGAAACTAAAAGAAAAAAAAATGCACTACATAAATATTATTCGGTCATGATAACAGTTCAATAGTTGTTTTTAACATTTATAATTCATCATATTAAATCCAAATAAATTAATAGAAGTATATAATATAAACTCAATTACAATAATAAAGATGAAAATACAATACAGTCCATAAACCAACACATAAGAAATCAAAATCTTAATTAATAATATTAGTCAAATTTATCATTCTCAATCCAAATAAGTAACAACATTAGCAAATAAAATAATCTAGTGGCAATCAATAACAAAACATAATCCCTCAATCTTGCTTCTCACCTTAGGTTTAGTTTAGAAAATTCAAAATGTCTAACACAAAGTAGGGCAACGAACAAATAAGGAGTCTAAAGAGACCATTGTACTGTGGAGAGAAAGTTGTAAATTGTAATGGGTTTGAATATAGCTTATTGGGATGCATTAGGATTAAAAAAAAAATAGGAATTAGGTGAGCTGGATGTATAGGTTTAAAGTGAAATTCAATTATGTTGGGACTTTTAGGTTTAAAGTGTGTTTAGGCTTAATCAATTGATCAGTTTTTATCAGTTATAATATTAAAAAATTATAAATGTACTCTATATTATTCAGTTTTAAGATTTTTAAACTTGAATGATAACAAAAGATGCTGTTTAGTTTAGTGCTGATCCATTTGTTCAGTTTAGTACTCTATAAGATCATATACTGTTTAGTTTAGTGCTGATCCATTTTTTCAGTTTTGTTGGTTAACCGGTTGTGGAGAAAACCCCAAGTCTCACTTGAGCTAAAAATGGTGAAAGGGGGAAAAAAAAGACAAACCTCTCAATTATTTTCCACTTTTCTATTTTTCCTAAACGTGTCTATGATTTTGAATTTTGAATTAAAATAAAACAGAAAAAATGGTACATCCAGCTGGACCGTCAGGTCGTCGTACGTATCCTGCATCGTCAAGTCAACTCCTAATAAATTATTATTTGCGATTATCAATAATACATTAAACTATCTACTTATACATACATACATACATAGTTGTCAGTTTCTCAAATTGTATATTTATTAAAACTTTACAGTCCACGAAGGCTCATTAGATTTTTTTCCTTTTTGTGAAGAGCAAGTATTTTTTATTATAAATTTTTTTTTGTCATTTTAAGTTAAAAAAATGTATAAAAATTGATTACTTAAAGAAAAATTATTTAATGATCATTAGATGCATAAATATTATATTTTAAATAGTATTTGTTTGAAAAAATATATTTATACGCATATAAAAATGAGGAATCAACTAGCCCTAGCTAATTAATTTGTTGTTACAAAAATTTACTCTTTTAACTTTACTGCTAAATCGATACCTGAAAAATATGGGAAAGTTACAAAAATCCCCCTGTGGTTTAATCAAACCTACAGTTTGTCCCTCTATTTTAAGAAACCCACACTTTGCCCCCTATATTTTTTATACTGCCTAATACAACTTTTGAAACTGTATTTAAACTATATGGTAATAATGTTCTAATAATTTCAAGATTTTTTATATTTTTTTTCACAGCCAACTAACCTTTAAAAAATACTGATATATAATTACAAGTGGGAAAGTATATTTACAGAAAGAAAAAACTGATAGTTTAAAATATCTATTAACTATAAAAAAAATATTGAACAGATTGAAATTACTGGAAGATAATTATTGTATAGTTTAAATATAGTTTCAGAAATTTTTATTAGCCAGGATAAAAAAAAAAGGTGTAAAGTGTAGGTTTCTCAAAATAGAAGAGGCAAACTGTAGGTTTGACCAAACAACGGAGGGTTTTTGTAACTTTCCCGAAAAATATTGCAGCAGTTTCATTTTTATTTTTTGCTTTGGTCTTTCGTCAAGACATAGCCTAGTTTGATTTAGGGATTCTCTAATATATAAAATTTTGATACTAATAATAATAGTTAAAAAAAAAAATGCTTACTCAGATCTTGGCCAAGAACGGCGAAGTGGAGAGGCGTTTTCCCGCCTGGACCTCTGTAGTCGAGGGTGGCCGGATTCCGATCCAAGATCAACTTCGCCAAACGGAAAAATCTCTGATCAATAGCAATGGAGAGCGGCGACTCACCTGCATCGTTCACCAACTCCAGCGACTCTCGATCTTCTTTCATCAGCATCTCCACCACTTCTCGCCTATCGTTCAGAACCGCCCCGTGCAGAGGTGTGTTCCCGTGATTGTCCCTAATCCGGGCGACACAGATGCTCCCGCCCAACGCTTTCGCACGTTCCATCAGCAGCTTCACTACTTCGGCCTCGCCGGCCCTGGCTGCAACATGCACCGGCGTCTCACCCTTGAGGTTGCTGCGAAGGATAAGAGGAGGGTAGATGTCGATTAGATATTGGACGGTCTCCAGTTTGCCGAACCTGGAGGCCATGTGAACACAGGTGTTGCCGTGGTGAGTGGTTTCGCGGAAGATTTTGACGCCGTTAATGTCTCCGAGAAGTTTTATCGCCGGCAGATTGCCGGACCTCGCTGCCTTCAACAGCCTTGGATCCATGCCTCCAGGAGCGCTCATTTCCCTCGAATGCTAGAAGGATAAAATCAATAATGGCGCTGCCAGTAAGGCCTGAGTGTTAGTTGTGATAGAGTAAGAGCAATTCGTTTTTAATATAACTCAACTTAATTGAGGATAACTTATTTTTAATTTTATATATTTTTTTAAAATTAATTTCATTTGAAATTTAATATTATGTAGATATAATAATCCTTCCGAAAGTAAATTTTTATAATATTATTAAATTTTTATAAAATTTTCCTCTTTAATGCCTAAAATTAAAGAAATCTATAAAAAAAAATTAATAAGATTATAAAAATTTATATTTTTTAATGAATTGTTGCAAATACATAAAATTAATTTTTAAATAAAATTAGTTTCAAGTAAAAAGACATAAAAATAAAAATAAATTATTTTAGATTAAGTTGAATTAAGTTAAAAATAATTGGCTTTAAGTTTACAATTAATATTCCAGATCTTAGTTAGAGCATATATTCAAACTCGATTTAATGTATGTTGTTCAATTAGAGTTTATCGTTTACCTACTTTCAAAAGATATGCGATCAATGAATATAATAACTGCATCAAAACACAATCCAATTATTAAAATTATCATTATTTAAGATTGGTACTAAATCAATAGAGTAAAATATACCATTTACCAAGTTGATGGTTAAGGTGGCCTGCTTCCTATTGTTTAAGAGGCAAAATGTGTGTTAAACCTGGTTCAACAGTCAAAATTTGTTTTCTTTTTGTCTGTAAATTAGAGGCTTAATATTATTTCCTCTGTCCCATAAAATATGATGAATTTCTTTAGACATGGATATTAAAATATGTGTAATTTATCTTTTTTTTTTCAATTTTGCCTCAAAAGATAAATATTTTTTTTTTTTGTGTTTTATGTGCTGAGAATTTAAATGGCTATTAAAAAATAACAAATTCTTTTCGAGTTTTTGTGGTAAGAGCTTAAATAAAGATTAAAAAAA
Organism: Aquilaria sinensis; assembly: GCA_005392925.1. Lineage (NCBI taxonomy): Eukaryota > Viridiplantae > Streptophyta > Magnoliopsida > Malvales > Thymelaeaceae > Aquilaria > Aquilaria sinensis. The sequence goes on along the minus strand of SMDT01000919.1, from coordinate 100,996 downwards.
CAAGATTACTCACTACTAAAAAAACTTATTTTTTTCTTGACCATTGTTAATTACCAACAGCTTAGACCGTTGATAAAAAAAATTAAAATTTGCCAATAGTCAAACCCATTGGTAATTTACCAATGATCCAATGTATTAATAATTTATGAATTTTTCAACGAGTAAATTACCAACGACCAGACCGTTGGTAAATTATCAACGCATTTGGCCATTGGTAAATTGACTAACACATTTAGTTGTTGGTAATTTTTTTTTACCAACAGTCTTAACGAATTGGTAATTTACCAACAGCCTAACGCTTTGGTAATTTACCAACGGTTTGGCCATTGGTAATTTGTCCATTGAAAATATTTTTATTGATATGTGATTATTATTATTTGGTTATTATGATTATTATTAATACTATTATTATTAGTATTATTATATAACATATATTATAATGTTTCATAGTATATAATATTTCATCTAACATATAGTATAGCATCTACTATGTGTATGTGTGTTATCTAATATAATGTATCATAAATTAATATTATATTGTACAATAATATGCAGTATCTAATATGTTCGTAATGAGTTTACACACACACACACACACACACATATATGTATGTATGTATGTATGTATGTAAAAACCCATAAAGCCCAAAATTATCCATAACCCTAATCTAACCCATATAAGTACCCTATCCTACCTTTCATCTCCCATTCACCCTCATTTCTCGCCGCCTCTCACCTTCCCTTCCCTTTCTGCTCTCGCTCACCTCTCCTCCATCTGCCTCACTTGTCCCTCTCGCCTTCCCCTCCCTCTCTGCTCTCACTCGTCCCTCTCGCCCCAGCCTCCTCACATCGATGCCTCCCCCGTCGTCGAATTGCCTATTTCCTCCTTGCCTCACCTTGCTGCCTCTCTTCCCTGTCTCGCCTCCCCGCCTCACCTTGCTGCGATGGGTCTCTTCGCTTCTTTACTGATTTCCGTTTTGATTTTCTATTTAATTTGAAATTTGATTTTGCAGATTTGGTTATGCATTTTGTGTATGAACTTGTAGATCCGGTTGTATGGTTTTGATTTTTTAGATTTGGTTGTTTCATTGTAGATTACGTTTTGATCTTGTGAATTTTTAGTTATTTTGTGTTTGATTTTTGAATTTTTGTGATTGTTATTGATTTTTTTTTAATTTGGGTTAGATCAATTAATATGAAATTGGGTGAATTTTATCAAATTTGTGAATATTTAGTTAATATTTGTGATATGTTTCATTTTCTGAATTTTAGAATTTATTCTGAATCTTTCCAATTTTTTCAAATTTTTAAATTTTGTTAATTTCAGTAAAATTTTATGAATTTCTATAATTTTTTTTTTAATTTTGTGAATTTTTAAATACTATTATAATTTAAATGGAAATTTTAATATTAATTAATTTGCATACATTAATTTAGCTAAATTTAATGGAAATTTTAATATTAATTAATTTAGTAATTTTTGCATATTTTTTTAAAAATAAATTACAGCTTCCAAAGGCTTTGTGATGGAGACTTCTTTATTTTTTAAAAAAAAATTTAAAATGTTTACCAATAGTCTAGCATGTTGGAAATTTGTACGCATTGGTAAATGCTTAGGCCATTGGAAACCATGTATGCTCTAAGACCGATGATAATTTACCAATGTCCAAATTGTTAATGTTTAGGCATAGCATATTACCAATGGCTCAAGTTTAGGCTGTTAGTAAAGTGCTTTCTAATGATCGATTTACCAATAGTCGTCTACCAACGTCTGACATTGGTAATTTTGAATATACCAATGCTTGGGTGTTCGTACTGGCCGTTGGAAAAACCTGTTATTTTAGTAGTGACTTTTGAGATTTTTTTGTAGTAAAAGTTAAAATGAGGGTAGTAAGTGAAATTGGATGTTAAAATTTTTCAAAAAGAGAAACATTTCAACTTTTTTCGGATAGCTCAAAAGAAAATAAGTTTCATCCTTTTAAAGACGGAGGGAGCAATATCTTTTATTGTTTTTAATGATAGTATGAAGATGATTATTTGCACTTGCAAAGAAAATAATATCACCTATTAACCTTTAAAAAATTATTAGATAATTTAAGTTAACTACAATATAAATTTCAGATTGTTTGAATTAAAATTTATAAAAAACATAATTTAAACTGTTATACAAAAAAACACTAAGTATACTAAAATTGAAGCGCGTAAGCCACATTTAGCTAATAACCTAAATACTCTATTCATCATATATTCTTTTCAACTTTTACTATTGGGTTATTTCAAATTTTTTAACATTTTCATATTTAATAAATTAGTTTCTCATATTACCGTTCAAACTATCATTTAAATATTTGCATTTTCCATCGTTGTTAATTTACATATAAAAAATAAAAGATAAAAGTGGAAACAATAAACAAATTATCTACTCTTTTTTAATTTTCATGCTAAACTCAAATGTTTCAAAAAGCTTGAGGCATATGTGGTACATTTGTTTTACACAATTTTTTGAATGTTATAATAGATAGGAGTAGTTAATTTAGCAATCCTAAAAGAAATAGAAATTTTTTTTTCAATCTTGCTATGGAGCAGATGTGCTCAAGCAGCAGGTATGGCTGGGTCTCCGCTGAACCCAACCCAACTAACATTATTGACCATATTATCAAATTTAATACCAAACTCAAACTGTATATCCCAAAACCATGTTACAACCCAAATTGTTTAAAAAGTGATTTTAGTTGATTCGGTATGATCGGATTTTCATATTCCCTTGTAAACAAAATAATTCTTATCCAAAGCACAACTAGAAGCGAAGTAACAACACACATAACTTTAAAATGCAATTTCTAAAAAAAATCTCAATCCAAATAAAACCATATCACCAACAAGCTACAAGCCAGGAACAACAAAGCAAAACATGTCCTCATTTGGACATAACTCTAGCTTAGAGAAATCACATACAATATAATTGCTTCTACAAGAAAGCTTAAGGCCTCTAGCTTGAACCAAGAAGAATATCAAATAGTCATGAACTATAGGCAAACATGACCATTAATGGAACTCTTAAGCATTTGAACCCGAAATTGCATAAATGAACTTGCAACACAAAATATCCAAAAAAATCATTTGAACGCATAGAAATGGAACGTAATATTACATAGTTAGACTACTTCTCTCTTTGACCTTCTTTTCCTTTTTGGCTTCAGGAGAAGGACTGCAAGAGCAGTTGCAATGGCACCTCCACCACCATCACTAGTAGTAGGGGCAACTATGGAAATTGTGCCGCCACCACTAGATGGGACAAAAGATAGCTTCTCCCTCCCAACAACAATCAATTCTGCGATCTTCTTTCTAGCTTTTCTTGACTTAGGTCAAGAGTAGTCACTACTAAAAAAGCCATTGTTTTCCAATAGTCAAATTTCTAACTACTTGGTTGTTAGTCGTTGGTAATTACCAATGCAAAAAACCATTAGTAAGTGCTATTTTTTTATTACCATTTGGGCCTTTCTAAAAGGATCAAGAAGTGGAATACTTAAACCAAGCTCCAATTTTTAACTTGTTAAAGGACAACCCAAAGAGAATCATCCACCCCTCCTTTCTAAGGCTTGGGCCAAGAAACCTCATAGTTTTGGTCATAATGTCATATTGGTTTATGGAACTTGGAAAGACTTAGTATGTCATAGTGGTTATGGGGTTATGGTGCTGACTTTAGATAGTTTAGCTCAACCCTCTCTTTATGGTTCAGTTTTGGGAGTAAAGTCTCTGACAAAAGTAGAACTTAGGGCTATCTTTGAATGGCTTTGTTAGGCGTGTAGAGGCTAAGAGTACACAAGAACAAGATCTAGTGAAGGGTTACACTTGGAGCTTGGTATAGCTCAAGGTGGGACTCAAGTAGTTGATCTTAGTTAGTAGTTTTTGTCTCTTGTACATAGTACTTTGTGTACTAAGTAAGCTGCCTCTAATAGGATACATTGAGATGTAAATCCATCTTGTTACTTTTGGGTGCATGCTAGAGGTGTAATGTATGCACAAACTGTTACTTGTAGTTAAAGCAACCAGTATTTTCAAGGTCTTGGCACGTTTTATATATGTTTTAGTGAAATGCTCGAGCAATGTTTTTAATCCACAACTTATAAAAATTCATTTGCATTGCCAGGACAGAAGCATGCATAACTTAAACTGAGTAGGCTAAGAAACTAGTTGCATATAAATTGTTTAATTTATATTGACAAGTAATAGTTAGCCAATAGTAACTAGTGGGATTCATAATCCCTAAGGGCCTACAAGATTAGGGGCACTGGGGCCCCGTTCCGCGACAATCTTAACTATTTAATTACCTCTACTTAATGTTAGAAGTGGCGATCTGAGTTAATGTGACAACACCAACATATGGTGTGACCAAACCAAGCAATTGTAAAACTTGTATATCTTAGCACGTCTATTGAATTCAGTAATCACTCTTGCAAACTAAATTCTAACAACTTCTACTCGCACTAGATATATTTTATGGAACATATGGATAATGGTTAAGGAACACCTGAAATACACTATGACAAAAAAAAAACTAACATATACAAGTTTGGGCATGTGACCTAGGCATAACAACAAACTTTCTCACTATGTAATGATTAAACATATATAGAAGAATTGTTTTCACCACAAATCTTTGAACTAATCAAAGATCCTTGAACAAATCAAGATTCATTAATGATACATATATCATTAATCATGTCTATATGCCTCAAGACTTTGTTGATACATAGTTTGGCTATAACACGTCTCTTTTATGAGTTTACTAATAAACTCTCTGTCATGTACCAAACTCAAAATGCATCCATTTTTAAAGTCACTTATACTTAAATTGTGTAGTACACTAAGTAATACAATATTACATCAATTACTACTTATGAACGATCGTAGTCAAGTATAGATGACATTATATCAACTGCTTAACTTGCAATATATGCAATCAGATTGTAATTTGCAATAATTTACAAACACAATATAAAGTATTTCTTATTGCCCAATGAGAAACATATTTGGCCGCATTACCATAGCCATAAAAAGCTCATCAAAGTAATACTATGATTTTAGATCACCAAATAATAGTAATAGTGAGTATCGGCATAGCAAAAGAAACTCACAGATAAATAAGATAAGAGAAAACTTACTTATTTCCTTTCTATGGTCAATTTGACAAGTCAAAAGACACACAAGATATGTACAAGTGTCATGGTATGTTAGTGTACATAATCACAATATTTGACAAGTGTCTATCTTTCTCGCAAACATTGTTTGTGTGACTCCATATGAACTACCACTAGCAGCATATGTCTTTAACAAACTATGAAAGTGTCAAACTTCTCACATATGAGAAATCCACTTGGTCATATAAGTTAGGATGTATGTGTGGGCATACAAACTCGATGTCACTAACATCTTACCTTAATCTCAAAAAAAATAATTTAGATCAAGATAACCTTTAAGCTAAAGTTGTCACAAGTTGGATTATGTGACTTTCACTTGGATGTAAGTTTTTATTAAGTCACATATGACTAATTTAAGCAACGACTTACATTTAAGACTTTAGCGGTCTTATCCTTGTTCAAACTCCAAGAACAATGGCAGGTTATTTGTGTGAGAAAACCAACCATCAACCTATGTCTTAACATATATTTGGTTTTTGTTGTGATATAAGCTATATATATGATGATATGTATGACGTACATGTAATACAACCATCATATAAGTATATGCACACATATGATAAACATGCGCTACACATACATAGTGCAGTTTATCATATCTTCGCACTAAAAAGAGATACAAATATGAAGTTAATCCAACTAGTTAGTTAAACTAACACTAACTTCATTTTCATCTATTACACTTTAAAAGTTATATCATGGGCTTTATATTTTCATAAAATATGAGCCCCAATAATGTATAAAATACTACTAAAATAGTTTAATGCCAAAACTATCATTAAGATAGTGCTTAGATTACATGAGTCACTAATGACCCTTATATTTCATGAAATAAGCTCCTTTGTATGGAAACAAGTACCATACAAATAGATTGCTTACATAAAGCATTTTTTTTTTTTGCACAAGGCAAGATGATACAACTAAATGTAGATGTGTATTCATCGCTAAACTTCACCATATTTTAGTGTAGTAATGTTAAATTAATAATATTTGTTGTTGTCTCATTACATCCGAATGATGTAATATGACATATATTGTATAATAATATGGTTCTTAGGATGGATTTAAAATGAATACTTGAAATAATTATCCTAATTAACTTGGCTAACATTTGATCATGTAAACCTCATGATATATGTTAGACTTAAATGATGAACTAATCCAAACTCTTCTATTCAAGAAAAAGTGCTTAAGGGGTTATGAGTAACAACCACAAGTTAGACTTGAAGTATGACCCAAGAACAAAATGACTATTTCTGCCTTATCTCAAATAGATTTTAAGATTGAATATAAAGTACTTTGAGACCTTAGTCTCAAAGCATATTATACTATATAATCCTTAGACTATTTTGTGAGTTCATCGCCAAAAGTCATGAAAAATTATATGATTTTTATGGAAACTTCCTTACTATTTGGGCAAGTTTGAGCTTATCATCCACTAGATGTATACTCAAATCCAAATCTAACTTTTGTTACTATAATGACCCATATAGATACAAATTTCATTAAAAGTGTGAAGTTATCCACCTTGTGATCTTTAACTTTTAGATATAACTCTATTGAGCCCTTATTGTGTTCAAGATCAATTAATGATACTTAGAACTCAATGTTTCTCATATAGCCTCTTCGTGTAAATGAAAAATTATCAAAATTGATGTCCAGATTATCTTTTTATGGCAATTCTGTATTTCTAATTTGGACAACTAAAGAACTACTTTCACTTATGAAAGTTCAATTGATTTATCACTTATGTCGAATCAATAGATTCGATATAAAGTGCATAACCTCATGTCTTAAGCACATTTCTTGATCATTTTTATCTTGCATTTATGCTAGATACAAAATCCAATAATATGACTAACATATGGTTTTGATAAGATACTAAATAATCAAAACATAAAAGAACCAAATATCTTAGTGAGCCTTGGACCATTTCTTCCCAAAAGAAGAATTTCATAAGCTCTACGTATATTAAGGTGTCCAAACTAAAATGAACATTCTTAATCACTAGCCTTTTTGAACTTAACTAAGATGAAATTTTTTCAAGATTCAATATTATGGTCCTCTACACATTCTATGTCCATTAACATTCTTCTTTAAATGTTAATTTGTTGACTAGGAAGAAACATTTTCTTCTTCTTGGCATGTACATGCTACAAGAGTAGCAATGACATTGAAATCAAACTTTTACAACCCTGTGGATGTTAAAGTTTGTTAAAAGGGTCATTTAACCATATTACAGTATGTGTGACCTCAACTTTCATTGGAAGACATTTCATTCTAACTTTTGTGAATGACCATAAACAAGATATTCTCCATAATAGGAGATACTCAAATTATAAAATTTCTTATTCACAAAAAAAAACATAATTCTTGTTAATGCTTTCCAACTTAATTGAGATGTGTACATGCATCAGCTACCTTTATAATCATATACACATTACTTGAATCTTGTTAATAATTACTTCATATTCATGACCAGATCATGAATACATGATCAATCAAGTTCATATTGACATTTTTCCAAAAATGTTGAGAATCAAGTACAAAAATTGCATCAAAATGCATAATGTCAATTTTAGACATTACTTGGTTCATCTATATCAAGACAATACCAAGTGTGCCTCCCTCTCAACTAAAATCAACCATTTTTATTTGTAGTATAGTTATCTACTTGAACATCTTAAGATAGACTAACAAGAAAAAAACATCTCGATCTTGCACATTTGCATGATCATTTTGGCATTTGAAAAGGAACTGAGTCCTCGTGTTATAGGTCTATTTCCTGATGGTGAACATTAATCTAACGGGTGAACCCCAACCTTTAATTGTTGTTTCACTTCTAACATTAACCTTCACTTTGCTTGCACCATATCCTTAACCTTAATAAAATATTTCGTTTTGACCCCCTTTTGGACGGAAATAGTTATCTCAGATGGAAAAAGGCACATCAACAGATTACTGTAGGGGAAAATGCCTGTTTTAACCCCTATAAAAATCCTTTTTACCAAAAAAGCCTTCAAACTTTTAAATCTAACAAAAATTCAAGCCAACCTCTCCTACCTCTCCTCCCACTCCGGTGGCATTATCTTTGGCCTCTCTTTCCGCCCTGTCCTCCCATCTCCGACCTACGATTCGGCTTCATCTGGATTTGGCTTCCCTTTCCACCGTCGCTCACCCATCCATTCACCCATCTCCACTTCCTCTTCTCCATCCTTGCTTACGATTCAACTTCTTTTTTATTTGGCTTTCTCTCGATTCGATGCCAGTAGGTGAGGGCAATTTGGTGGCAAGTAGACAACAACAATTTGGCAGTGAGTGCAAAAGGGTCTAGAGTTGTGGCTCAAGACCGATCTCAATTCCATCATGACCCCCTCCGGGCACCTTTCGTCCTTTGTCCCTAGCCCTAATCCCTTTTCAATCGTTCACTAGAATTTCTCATTGCTCATCTCCTCATCTGAATACAATTTCTTTATCTCTGATCTCCTCAGCTCATTCTTCACCACTGTCTGCTTGCTCTCCCTGATAACTTGTCTGATTTCGTACTCCAATAAACAACCTTGGAATAATCCGCCTCTAAAACTTGAATGGCCTCAGGGTCTATGCCTAACAGACGTGACTCCATCTCCTAGTTTTTCTCCAGGTGATGTGGAGGAGTCACAGTCACCTCACAGATCATCTCCTTATCCTAGTGAATGATCTCAAATGTTGAGAGTTTATCGTCTTTGCCTTCGTAGTCCTCAATCAATTTGAGGCAGTTTTTCACTGTTTTGGATGATTTTCTCGTAATGTTCAAAATTTACATTGCTGTCACCGGTCTTCCCTCTGCCGGAGAAGCAGCTGGACTTGGCGATTAGAGTGGTAGTGATGGCGTTGCTGACGAGGAAGAAAAAGAGTGAACTGGATATAACACTGGTGACTCTGAAGAAGAACTTGCTGGAGATTTGGACGGTAAATGGCATGCGAGTGAAGGTCTAAAAGAGGATCAGCAGAGCCACACCAATCTCGAAAAGGAATCTTCTCGTGCTTCGTAGCTAATTATACCTCCTCATCGCCTTGGCTTTCTCTACTTTCACGTTGTCGAATTCGGGAGCATCTATGCCCAATTTTCGAGGATGAGAGGAAGGAGGGGATTGGAGAGGTAGGAGAGGGTTGGCTAAGGCTTTTTGTTAGATTTAAAAGCTTTAAGGTTTTTTTGGCAAAGAGGATTTTCATAGGGGTTAAAACAAGCATGTTTTCCTACAATAATGTACTAATGTGGCCTTTTTTGTCTGAGATAACTATTTCCATCCAAAAGGGGCCAAAATGAAATGTTTTATTAAGGTTAGGGATACAGTATGAGCAAAGTAAATGTTAGGGTTAGAAGTGAAACAATAATTAAAGGTTGGAGATAACGGGTGCAATTTACTCTCAATCTAACCATTATAACCATAATCATAATGATTTTGATGACCAACCTCTTTATGTTGAAGAAACAACGGTAGCAACATATTTGCCATTGGTCACAATTATTCCCATACAAAATGGGTTGTATCCAATGCTCCTTGAGTATTAGATCATACAAACTCAAAATCTCTTCCAAAGAACATGTTTTATAATAAAAAGTATGAAATAAAAGTTAAGTGATTACATCTAGAATTTAATCTAGACTTGATATTCATTGAACCTCAAAAGATTCTAAGTAAATTGCCTAAAAGACATGACAATTGAAACATTCTCAAAACATGGTCAATCCTAGTTATTTTGCACATATGCAAAGTAAATACATTTGTAAGGTTACTTAATAAAAAGACCAAAGTGAATCATTTATGACACACTAGTACTTTTTCTTAGCCTAAATGTATATTACCAAAATATCACTTTTAATATATTATTAAAAGCTTACTAGAATTTATGGAAAAATTAGTCATTAAGACCATATGGCCATAATTTAAGAAAAAAGAAATTATTATCATTATTATTAAGGTAAAACATCATGTACAGGAGAAATTTACATGGCAAGCAAAGATCTGTACAAAGAATTTAAGAGAAATACATTCTCTTAAACTAAATACATATTATCCAACTAATGTGCATTGTTCACTAAAGGGTCTCGCATGACCAACTCTTCATCCTCAAAGTTGAAGTTTTATTCACTAGAGACACATATGTCCTTTTGAACAATCATTCTCACAATAAATATGAGTTTTGACCACTGAATCACCAATTCACAAAGAATTTTGACTTGGCCAAAATATATATACTAGATATAATGTAAAGTTTGAAAAGAATATGAAAGTTGGTACATTAGTCACTAAAGAACCCTTAGCTTAGGTTTCTTTGCAATTACAAACCAAATACTTAGTTTGTTTTTGCTTGCATTTGCCTTTCCCAAAAACTTTGAACATGATGAATAATAACTCCATTTTACTTAGCACCTATTTAAATATCTTTGTACATGATGACTTCTTTGCCATCAAGTTTTAAATCAAAACTTAGTTTATTGATAACTCATCTTATGAAGTTAACAATCTACAACATGTAATAGTTAGTATATTAAATATGTGCATATATTATCACAATAAGATAATTTCAAGCATAAGTAAAATAAAACAACTTATCCATGCTAAAAAAAACAAAAAACATACACATGCTCATGTAATCAAATATATTTTTGACAAGTTTTCATCATTTTAGTTTACTTATCTTAAATTGCCTTATAACATTTAAATAGCTATTATTGACACAAAGTCAATAATACAATAAAAAAAAACATATAAGCAATCTAACCTACTAGTATGCCTAGAAAAATTTTTATGAACACAAAGTTCTAAAGATGCACAAATTGCATACAGACAAGGCCGAATACACCAAAATAATCTAGATGCTCATCACCATATATATTGGTTAACTTAATGTACTTACCAAGTTTAAACAGGCATATAGATTTCTAATTTAGTAACCAAAACTAAATCATAGCACCTAGATTAAAGTTAAGGTCAATCATATTGGTATCACTTGCAAAAAGTTTTCAAATAACCTTAGGCTATCTAAGGGAGCATGCATATTAAATCTATGGGCTCTAATACTAATGAAGAAAATTTAGTGTACAACTAATGAGCACTTTAATTTTTAGGATATAAAATAAATGTGAAAATTAAGGCGTACTTGGTTATCACTGAAAAATCGAGTGATAGTCTCTTTGACGGAAGACGCCCATTTGGACATATTGCAGAATACATGATGTTATGAATGCCCAATATCAGATATTTAATTAACTTGAAAATACAAGTAACTAAATATGTTGATTCACACATTATACTCGACCATAATTGTTTTTTTGGTGATAGAGAAATGTGTAAGACTAAATAAAATAAGTAGAGCCTTTAGAAATTGTGTTCACAACTTCTCTATGAACAATTTTATTGCCATTTATTTATAAGGGATGAATTGGCACTTATGGAGGGTTATAACCCTTCATAAAAGAGTTACAACTATTCATAAAAAGGTTGTACTACTTCGCCAAGAGATATCTCTATCCACCCAAAACTTCTTTTCTTAGAATAAGGCAATAACTACCTTTATAAGGGATGTGTCGGTTCAGCCATAAAGTCACAACTCTTCTAAGAGTTGTGTTTCCTTAAATTAAAACCATAACGACCTTCTAAAGGTTGTTAAATTCGTCTAAAACATGACCATTCACTAAAAGTCATGTTATTTCACTAATTAGGGTAGTTATGGTATATAACTACATTCCCTAGGGTCATATATATTAGGATAGACATATCCTTTCATCTAAAGGTCATATATTTTCATAATATGAATAGTTGTGGGCGGTTATTAAGCAATTATCCCATGTGTTAAGATGTACATATACACGTCGCACAATCACCATATGCCAACTTTTTATTGGTTCCAATATGATGACATGTCACACATATGTGTCACATCATCCTAACTACTTAATTGCCTCTGGTTAATGTTAGAAGCGACGATGTGAGTTAATGTGACAATACTAATATATAGTATGATCACACTAAGCAATTGTAAAACTTGTATATCTTAGCATATCTATGGAATTTACTAATCACTCTTGTGAACTAAATTCCAACAAGGCCAAGCAACATATCACAATTCTAACTAATAGCATAAATACCTTTCTACAGATTTCAGGCTCTCAGTTTTTGCCAATAGGTCTATTTCCTATAGTGGATGACATACACTACTTGATCCACATCTTATCCTTTTTTTTGATTTTTGAGTATAAAACAAATCCTTATGATGGATGAATTAACTAGAAATATTTTGACACGAAGTTCGATTATTGTACATGCTAGGTTCAATTATTTGTAAGGAGATATGTAGAAGATGTTGATGTCATGGAATTGAAGTTAGATCGGATGAAATGAAGAAATGCTAATAAAGTTATATTAAATAAAAATGTACCCCTCAAGCTGAAAAGGAAATATTATTGGACGGTACCCGGTCAGCGCCACACTTTACAATATTGAGAGTTAGGGGATAGAAAAAAATAACTTGCAAACAAAAGGACAGCTGCGCAAAATGAAGAGGTTGTGGTTTAACTATTTTTTGAGTCAGCAGCACCAGCTCAATGGATGAGAGCTTGAATATACATGGCCACCACCGGTGATCGAATCCCACCAATCTATTGTGTGTCAATATACTGTCAAATTACGGTTTGATGTCATCTATGTTTCAAGAAGTAGATAGATTTACCTCTAACTTTAATGTATAATCTTTCAAACTTTAATATACCTGTAAAATATGCTTGAGGACAAATTTATTTTAAAAAAAAAAAAGTTGGAGAGCTCTTTCGTAAAAGTCAACATGCAAACAAAAATCATTGCTAATTATGCAAATATATGGTATAACATAGTACGGAGTTAGAGCGCTGATAGCGTTTAAGTAATTTCTGGATAGGTACTACTTATTCCTACCTTAATTAAAAAGAGGTAAAATAAATGCACATGACTAATATTTTAGAATTTTGCTATCTCAAAAATAATAAAAGGTTTTGTTTACAATGGATATAAAATTCACATGAAGGTTTTTATTTCCTTAAACTTGAACGAACTTTAATATACTAAATTTTATATTTTGTAACAGTACCAATAATGGTAAACAAGTATACATATAGTATTAAATAAGTCAAAGATGACTGAACTTAAAAAAGAGAATCATTGACTAACTAAGCATTGTATAGCCAAGGAGTATATTTGAAAGTTAATATTATATAGATTTAATAAATCATTTGAAAGCAAATTTCTATGATGTTCTTAAATTTTTATGATTTTTTTCTTTTTCAATGCTTTAAACTAAAAAAATTCATAAAAATTCAGTAAGATTAGAAAAAAATGTATTTTCAATAGATTATTGTAGCTAATAATATTGACTTTTAATTAAAGTTAGTTCTGGGTAAAAAAGATATAAGAATAAAAATAAGTCATTTTGAGGTCAATTAACTTAAGTTAAAACAAATTTGGTGATTTTGTAACATACCTAAGGAGTTAGAACCTAGGGCGGCTTCTCGAAAGTTAACTAATTTTTATTTGTTAATTTGTCCTGATTTAACTAAAAAGAAGGAATAGCTGGAGCTCAATCTAATATTCTAGAATTTCACTAAAACTAATAAGTCTTTGTTTTACTACCCGTCTCGTAAGGCTTATTCTCTTTATTATTCATAGTAATTAATTTAAGATTTTTTTCCTTTTAAATTTTTTTCTACAATTAGAAACATCTTATATAAAAATAGTACCTTAAAGATTCTAGTTTATAAATATATTTTTTTAAATTTTTTTTATAATATAAATTAATATGAATATATTTAAGTAATATTTGTGAAATGGAGGAAGTAATATTTATGCAAAATCTAAACTTATGTGGCAGGAATATTGTTTGAATGGTAACAAATTTACATTCCCCATTTATTTTTTTTGAACATTCAATGCTTTTTAAATTTTTAGTATGATTTTTTTAGTATGTCTAGCATTACTCAATATCATAAGATGAAATGCAGCAACTGCATCGATCCAAAGCTTTTGATACGATGGCGCACACACAATCACGTGCCCCCATAAAATAAACATGCTAATATTTTTATATGGTTCAGCCTAACCACAATATGCGTACAGCAATGAAATCTCTAGGAAATCTATTTCATTAATGAAGATGATGAGAGACTGTGTTATAAACATATGAAATAATGAGGATACATAGGTTTGGTGCTTTCACACCGCACGTGGCTTTCCGCATCTTCCGCAGCTGAGCACATGTGACTTTGGACCACCTCCTTACTTACATCCTATCTCTCCCTACTGTTTTTCTCACCCTGGCCACAAAACATGTTCCCCCAATTACATAAAATGCCTACGAATATGCTGCACCCTAGATACCCTGATTACATTCAGCTAGGATATCAAAAAATAAATAAATAAATAAATTGGGGCACATGCAAATTCCATTAAAATTGGCTAATGACAAAGCAAGCTCTCCAGTTATTGAATTTGATACAAGACTCCCCAGCGTGGATGGATATTGTTGGCTCAAGAGTCAACTCTAGAGCTCCAATAGTAGACTTGTTAAGACTTAGTTGGCACATTCAGCTTTCTTTTCCGGGAATTCTCCTTGGAAGATCTGCAAGGTATAACGCTAAGATGATTTGTTTTCCCTGGTTAATTCCCCCAGCATTGTCGATAGAAGTAGTTTATCTTGTCGAGAACACTGTTTAATTTGCTGTACGTTCTTTTGGTTTGGCCCTGATATTTGTTTTCATGTAGCTTTTGATCCAGTGAGCTTACTGATCACCATGGCCGAGAGAAGCACAGAGCAGCCGAGAGCTTCAGCAAGATGCCTGCAGCTCCCTTGCGGCTGCTGCTACCGGCAACAACTCGAGGATGTGATAAGGCAGCTGCAATCTAAAGTTGACGAGATTAAGGGGACGGCTGATGGAGAAAACAGTGAATACCAGCAGGAAAGGTTGGCTGAGCTGCAGACTATCTTGGTTGATTGCATGATCCTGAGAGATGAAACGGATCAAAAGAAGAGTTGTCTCAAGACGATCCGGAAAAGAGGGAAAATGCTGAGGGATAGAGTGGCAGGATTAAGATCCAGAACCCGCAAGGCTATGGAATATCTGCAAGGTAACTCTAAGATCGTTTGTTCTCCCCGGTTAATTCCGCAGCACTGTCGATAGAAGTAGCTTAGCTTGTCAGAACACGGACTTATGAGTATTGGGACATTAACAGTTCCAACCAAGAGTCACTCACTTTCGGCAGTTATACGATTCCAGAAGATGATCTAGAATTGGGTCAATAATGTTTATTAGAAGTGGACAATATGGTGGCTGTAACACCCAAAACTCATCAACGTATTATTGTAGCATCTGCTGATGTACCTCATACTTGAGCTGTAACTTGCTCGGGTAACAAATTAATGTGATGCTGTGTCTGGTCGTTTAAATCAAATCTCTATATAGAGAGTTAGTTTTATTTGCTGTTTTTGGTTTGGTCTTGATATTTTTTCTTTCATGTCACTTTTGATCCAGTGAGCTTACTCACCATCTGTAAGAGAAGCACAGAACAACTCGAGGATGTGACAAGACAGCCGCAATCTGTAGTTGACGAGATTAAGGGGACGGCTGAGCTGCACCCTATCTTGGATGAAATCGGTCCAAAGCCGATCCGAGAAAAAGTGAAAGCACTGAGGGATAGATCGGCAGAATTAATAGTGGCTATGGAAGATGTGCAAGGTAACACGGGAAGGAGGCATGGCAACGGCAGCGACATGGATGGGCAGGATGATCAGACATTGCCACCACCGGAGCTTCTCATTCTGTCCGAGTCTGCCAATAAGGCAGCCGTTCAGATAATGCAGGCCTTGAAGGATGAAGAGGTGAGCTTGATCGGATTGGTCGGATTTCGAGGTGTAGGCAAGACCACGTTGGTCAGACAGATTGAGAGGAAAGCCAAATGGTCTGGCCTTTTTCACCATGTTGTCATGCTCCGCACACAAAGGAAGAAAACGTTAGAGGAGGATCGGGGTTTTGTACGGCAACAAATCGAGACACAAGAACTGGAAGAGAAGCTGCAACAGAGGAAAGATATTCTAGTCATCCTTGACGACGTTTGGTGGGAAAATCCTGACCTGAGAGGTATAGGACTTTTGGATGATGATCATAACGCCCGCAAGGGTCTCAAAATTCTGGTGACCACATGTTTCCCCAAGGTGTGTACCAGCCTCAGGTGTGATACAACCATTGAACTTGATGGTCTCACAGCAGAGGAAGCCATGACATTATTTGAAAGATCTAACAAAGCTCTCCAATTATTCATTTCGGATCGCCCCAATTACTCATTCCAGCATTGGAGAGAACGGATTATCGGAGCATCAGAAGGTCTGCCTTACACAATTGTGACCATGATTGAGGTAATATTATCAAAGTCATCTGCCTACAATAATTCTGCTAATCCAACTATCTCGAAATATCTCAAGCTCTATTATGATTATCTGAATGAACAAGAATTCAAGATATTTCTCATAATTTCAAGCTTTCCCAAAGATTATGCTCCAACCGTGGAGGAGGTAATAAGATATCTGATTGGTAAACAAGTATTGAAAGGTGCAGAGACAGGAACTATCGAGGATATAAGAACCAGAATACATGTTCTAATTTCAAATCTCCAAGCCAATTCATTCCTGACCACGGAAAAGGGTACCTTGAAGATAACCGACTTTTTCTGTAAGCTTCGGAGCCGGATCGCAGAAGAAGACATGTGCTTTTTGAAGTCAAGCGAGTATGAGCGTTCTTCTGTCAAGAAGAAAGTTGATGCCTTGACCATTAGCATAGATAAAGTTGAAATACCAGAATTCCGACTTCCGAGAAAGCTAAAAGTTTTGAATCTACGACGCAGCCTCAACAGTTCTTCATCGTTGCCTCCCTCCATTCAATTATCAGTCTCAGTGCTTAAGAACCTGCCGAAAACTCTGGAAACTCTCTTGCTCAGCGGTTTCACATTGAGTAAAGACGACATGACATGGTTGGGCAACCTGACGAAGCTCAAAATTCTTAGTTTCAATAGATGTGATATTGTTGAGCTCCCGAATGATCTTGGGGAGCTACGTGATCTAAGATTGTTGGAACTCTCCGACTGTCTAAGGCTTCCCACATTCGGCCCCAACTTGTTGCAGGGATTATCCAAACTGGAAGAGCTCTATATTAGTACTACAGATAACACGGAGGTCAAAAAAGCTGCAAGTGATAACATCCTGAGGCAGATATGTTCTCTGTCTAAGCTCACAGTGCTTTCTGTACAAAGTCACTTCAAAGGTTTGCCGTCTAACATGGTGCTACCTAAACTTCCAAGATATAAGATAGAAATCAACACAAAAGGTAAGAAGTTGGTTAGTTTTCACCAGAACCGAGATCTGCCTGCAAGAGCTCTGCAAGTTATGGGGGAGTTTCCGCAAAATGCATTCCAGCACTTGCTTCCTGACACGGAACACCTTTTCCTCGCTGGAGAGAAGGGTTTAACAATCCCAAGCCTTGTCCCCCACTTGGATCCAGGTGGATTGAATGCCTTGAAGGATTTGAAACTTCATCAATGCGAGACCATGCAATGTATTGTTGATATGCCCAAGTACAAGGGAACAATGTCTGTTTTAGAAAATTTGACGAGTTTAGAATTGGTAGACTTGCCATGTTTGAAGCGATTATGCAAAGGAGAGGGCTCTCTTAGCTTTGGAAATCTCAAGGTTATTAACATAAGTGAATGTAAGGAACTAAGAGATCCTCTGTTCTCACCCTCAGTTGCCCAAGGCCTAAAGCAACTCGAAATTCTGGAGCTAAATTCTTGCATTAATCTCTCAGACATTGCCAAAGATTGTGATCGCGGATGCTTCCCAGCGCTATCAACTATCAAGATAGGTTCTTGTACTAAACTACAACATGTGTTTGATATTAGTATACTTGAAGGGCATGCGAATAAGGTGAGAGACATAGAGATAACTGATTGCGATGCTCTTAGACATGTCTTCGTGGATGGCAGCAGGAATAATGATGATACTTTTGAGCTTCCTCACTTACAGCGCCTGGTGCTTACAAGGCTAAATAAATTGGACAGCATCTGCCCAGGGAAGAACATCTTGGTGGTGCCTAGTCTACAAGAATTCAGACTTAAACATTTTCCAACCTTAAAGCCTTTTCTGCTCACTCATGATATGGCAGCAATGAATACTGCAGTGGCCGAGCAAAGGACTTCCAACAATTCTATCTTGCCACAGTTGAAGGTTTTCACACACTAACCACTCTTCACTGTTCAATATATACATACAATTCATTTCTTTCTTTTTTTTTCCTTCATGCAGGTATTGGAGCTTAATGGATTTGCTTCTACACCGAGAAGCCCTGAAAATGTCATCTCCTTAAGAGAAAGATCAACAAGTTTTTCATGCCTGATCGTGACAGATTTCCAGGAGTTATTTGATGATCAAAGCCAGTACTTCCTTTCAAATCTGAAGGAGCTGAAATTCTCCAATGCATTTCACTTAACAACTCCGGGGAAAGATGGCGGCCTGATGAGCGGAACATCACAAAACCTCATTCGCTTGGAGCTGATAAAATGTCCCAAGTTGAGACATATCTTCACCTTAGCACACGTGAAAAATGTGCCAAAGCTACAGTATTTGAGCATCGAGGAATGTTCCCGATTGGAGCAAATCATTACAGATGACCAGACAAGTTCAGGAGCAAGTACAGCCACAAGAGAAGCAGAACCTCGTACATGCTTGCCAAATTTGGTTGAAATCAGCATCAACAATTGTCAAGAGTTGAGGAGTGTGTTTCCTACACGCTTCCTGCAATTTCCCAAACTGAAGAGGTTCAAAGTAAAAGGTGCCTCTAAGTTACTCCATATTTTTGCGGCCAATTATTCACAGGATCAGGACATAATGTCTCAGCACAAGTATTTAGAGCTCCCAAAGTTGCAAGAGTTATCTCTTAGTGACCTGAAATCTCTTATCACCTTCGCCCCAATGGATTATCGCATTGGCTTTCCTTCTCTGAGTTTTCTGACAATCAAAGGGTGCCCCAAGATGGAAACTGCTTTCGTCGCTGAGTCGGGCGCATGTGTTTATGCAGAAAGAGAGGTATGTACAGCTAAGCTAACGCTTTTTTCTATATTGCAGCTTCTACAATTACGTTTTATTGTTTGTACGCGTATGACACCAAACGAAAAGGCATTCATAAATCATAATTGTTGGCCCAAGTGCAGAATTGGCTGGTTTTCTAAAACAATTGAAAATGAGATTTTGAAACCTTTAAGTAAAATGCAAATCAAAAAACACAAATAAGCCTATTCTAATCAGAATAATCTACAACAAGAATCCTAAGTTTTACTTTAAAAACTTGCTTTGAAGAGATATTCAAATGTAATAAATTCACTTAACTTCAAGCAAGAGAAACAACTCAAGCAACAAGCTAGCGCTTATCTTTAATCTTTAATATATAAAAAGCATGGAGGTGCACAAATGATAAACAAACCTTTTTTACTTTTACATTATAAGTTATTTTATTATTTTAATAAAACTCAATTTTTTCACTATCTATTTAATTGGAGTTATGCTAGCACTAGAACATTAAACGAGATCTTTAGGTTGCCATTAAACTTTATTTTTTGCTTCAAATTTGCCCACGCTTAATTCTATATTACAGAATCAAGTATTGTATGAATGTTTTTGCATTAGTCCTACCTTTAATGGCTAAAACTCCTAGATTGTCACTAATTTTTTTTTAAAAAAAAAAAAGAATAGAAATCTTAGTAGAAAGATCTCATAAAGATGGAAATAATACATCTATGACTTGATTATTGGAATTGCATAAAGATTGAGAGGTGGCTGTATGTGCTTATATAGTGAAAAAAAAAACATTTCTTTGAAAATTTATCAAATTCATTCACTTTTGAAATTGGTCAATGAAAAGAAACAAATTATTGAATTTTATTGAGAAACAATCACACGATCAAATTGGTTCAATGCATAACTTTCTATCAAATTTTTCTTTTTGGTTTAACCATTTTTATGGGAAAGCACTTATCTAATCCATTCAATATTCTAAAATTAGTAAATAAAAAGGTACAAGTCATTAATTTTTATTGAGAAACAATTAGTTCCATGCATTGACACTTTCTGTCAATTTTGTTAACTTCCTTGATTGGAAAATTTAAATTGCACTTGGAAGTCTATCGTTTTCTGGAAAAAAATTTAAAAAAAAGGAGGGACTTTTCTAACTGGGAAACGAAAAGTTATTTTTATTGAGAAAAAAAGACTAGATGGGTTTCAATGGATAAAACTTTAGTACTAGATTTTAAATTTTGTTATAATTTATTACAAAATTTTACTAAAGCTCAATTATATTCTATTAGGTGATTGACTCAAATTTAAAGAAAGCGAGGACTTGAAGTTGTTATTAATTCAATTTTTTTTAGATTTAGTTTAGGTTTTTTTTATGATTTGATTTTAATTTTTTTATTTTTTTGGGATTTAGTTTTTTTTATATGATTTAAATTTGTGTGTGACCTATAAAAAAATTTATAGTGTTTTAGTTTTGAGTACGAGAGAGAGTCAATGTGGAGTGTTATGAGATTTGAAGAATAGTAGCGGTTCAAAGTGCCAGAGAATTAGTGCCTATAATTGGTTTTGAACTTTAATAGTGAAAATATCATGAAATTGTCACGGTTGAAAGAAAAATTGCTTGTTCTTTTGTTTTTTTTTTGTCCTTTCGCGTCTGCTCAACATATTCTACTTTGCTTAATTCAGATTTATTGCTTGATGATACCCAACTTAGATTATATATGTAGATTCACACTTTCAACTTTTTGCATGTACTCTCATTAAGTATCTGGTAAACTTGGAAAACATTATACATCTTATCTCTAAGTCGTTAACATCCAGGAACGAAAACAGAAAAAAAAAAAAAAAAAAAAAAAAAAAAAAAAAAAAAAAAAAAAAAAAAAAAAAAAAAAAAAAAAGGAACGAAAACAGAAAAAAAAAAAAAAAAAAGAGGGCTCATCTTTCGTGCGATTGAGTAGCTAGTTTTACACAATTTGGCTAAAATTCCAAATAACCATCAATTGTTTATAAAATATGCCCATTAGCCCATCAATTTTCTTTCTTGTTCCCATCTATCCATCAAATTCCCCAGCTTTTAGCTACCTTAACTAAGAAATTTTTTAAAGCTATGGACCAAAAAAATGTAAGTTTTAAATCAGATCTGAAAACGTCATAGAGGGAGCAATATAGATGTAATATTAATAAGTTTTCAACTTTAGGAACTGCTCAACCAGTAGAAGAAAAGATCCATCTATAATTCCAACCGAAATTGGAGTAGATAAAAATGGAATTGACTAATCAGATGTTTTAATTGAGATTTTTTTGTTCTGGTAACTTACTTTTTTCTTGATTTCCAATTAAAATTGCAATAGATTTTTTTTTGCCAAGCAACTGGTAAAACCAATGGTCTATTTGGGGATATTATTGATAAGTTATTATTAAATGATTTTTTTATATATAATGATTATTTTTTCAACTTGTATTTGTTGAAATTATGTTTTTTTAGGATTTGGTTTTAATTTTTTTTTATTTGGGATTTAGTTTTCTTTTTTTGATATGATTTGAATTTGTGTGTGACATAAAAAAAATTATTGTGTTTTGGTTTTGAGTACGAGAGAGAAGTCAAAAGCGATAAATATTTTAGGATGCCATGGTGTGAAATTCTAATAATATTTTGTCTAAGACTCCTTGTATGAAATTCTAGTAATATTTTATTTGAGACACCTAGTGAGATATGATGGGCACAATGTTGAAAGTTTGATGAGTGGATAGACATAATGTAAAACAAAAAGTTTGGTGCACTGATTTTGCATGTTCTTGAGAATTTAATGGTCATTCTGAAATTTTTTAAGATCTACTAAACCAACTGTTAGTATAATTTGTCGATGTCATCAAAATCATCTCCCCCAATTACTAATCTAAAACGTTCGAATCATTTTTTCCCAAATATCTTTTGGTTATAACTAATGAAATCGTTGTGAAACGGAAAATTTGTTGGTTTGAATTAGCCCTCCAAAGGCTTAAGAACGTCTAAATATTTGGTGTCTGTGAAAGCAGGTGCGTTCAAGGATGGATGAATCTTCAACCTTGATGAAGGATTTCGGTCAAGCGATGATTCCATTCCCAATATTCCAAGGAGGAGACTATGAAACTTGGCATTTCAAAATGAAAACTTATTTTTTGTCACAAGGCTTATGGGGAGTCGTTGAAATTGGCTCATGGAAGATTTCAGGTGAAGAGAGGAAGAAGGATGCACAAGCACTCTCGATTATTGTCCAAGCATCGCCAAGTAGTATAATTGGTGAGACAAGAAAAGCGAAATCGGCAAAAGATGCATGGGTTCTCTTAAAAGAATGTTTTCAAAGGAATTGGAAGGTGCGTATATACTATTGCAAAACAAATCTACTAAAGGAATACGGCAAGTTCTGACTAGAATTTATATATAATTTGTCTAATATTAGATATATATATATATATATATGTATATATATATTGATGATGCAGTTTGATGTGGAATGGAAACCCGAAGTTCGAAATGTTGAACCAATTCTATATGATCCTAAAGTCATAATGGAGGACCTATTTGTGGACAGGAATCCGTTTTAGCGACCAACCGTTTCCTGAAAAGATTATCGTATACCATGCGAAAGAGGATCCACATACAACTGGTAGGCACTGGGGAACAGCTATCCCTTCCCTTCATTTCCTTGTGGTTTATTCTGTCAAGCTTTTTCCTTTTCGATCAATAAGTATGCTGTGTTGGCTGCTGCGAAATTCGTGTTGTTGAGTACTCTTGTCGGCCGGCAATTTGTCTCTGAGAATAAGCGTATGTCCTCTTGACCATAGTGAGTTCAGAGTTAGAACATGTGTAATGTGCATGCGACTTTTCTTCAACATGATCTTCATGTCTATTGGATTTGCTCCATTCATGAATCTTTAATTTTGATGATTACAAAACATATTTAAATTGTATGCATCAAGCTCTATCCTCTAAGTTTTACTCTTCTGTTTCTCTTTGATAAAGTTTTGATCAAGAAAAGAACAATGGTTTTTAATTATCTTTAAAGTAGTTTGGGTGTTCCAAGTATCACTTTTAAAAGAAAAAATCCATTGACAAGAAAACAAATTGAAATCTAGTAGTTTGGAGGTTAAAGCCTCATGGAGTTGTAGATTCAACAGACTGAAAGTTTTTAACTTGCTGAAACTAAAGTAGTTTTTTTCAGGCAAAGACGTTCTTGGTTTTGGACAAGAAAAAGATTTGATTGAAAATTTTCAACAAGTTGAGAACTATAGTTAGAGCTTTGCATGAATCTCTAGTCTAGAAAGGGGAAAGGACATATTTTCAAATTTTGAAAAAAAAATTTCAAGTAAGTAACTAAGATTTGAAAAGTGTCAGTTTAGTCATAAAATAAATAGTTTTAAGTGTCATATCAACACTTCCATCTGCCAAACAAGTTATAGGACTAATAGAGCTAACGGTTTTAATGTTAGAGGACTCATTTGACAACTCGATGAACTTTATGACTGATTGATAGATTTGAAAAAGTTAGAGGACAACAAATGTTCTTTCTCCTTTCGTAAAATCCTTCAAAATTCAATTTAAATTCATGCCACCTCAACATTCCACATAGGTTAGGTGTTGACAACACATTAATGAACATTCTAACTATTAGAGATCAAACATTGGGTGGCAATGTAAGACTACAATTTCAAAAGAGTTAATTTTTTTACTTGAGTGAAACTGGGTGATATATGCAATTTTCTATCAAAATTGACAGTAATATGCACCAATTTTTTAGGAGTTTTTTTTTCTGATTGTTCCAATGGTCTTTAACATGTCTTCTGATCCAATAAAAACATCAATGAACAAATGGAGAAGTATACTTGGCATCTAGAAAAAAAAAAACCATCACTCAAGTGCTCGAAACTTGAGAATTGCTGAGAATCTTGTGCTTTCACTTGCTCATCTAGTATATAGTGCTACAAATTGAGCTTACCATCTTGTAGAGACCAAATTACTAAGTTTATCTTATAAGATTGAGTTATTTCCTTGGAAGGAAAAGAGTGTTGGTGAGATTTCTTATTAGCCCCTTGTATAGCTAGTGATTGTTGGTGGGTTTTCTGGCTAGCCTATAGGAAAAATAGTGAGTGTTAATGGTTGAGAGAGATACCAAAGAAGTGGAAGATCTTCTATACTCTAACTTGATAGTGGAGAAAAAAAACTCAAGTAGTGAATTTGAGAAAAGAAGTATGCTCTCAAGAGAAGATTCTGAACCTTTATGAAAGTCTTTGTGTGCAAGCTTTTCTTGCTCTATTTGCTTGATAATTGATTTGTGACTTGTGTTTATCTTGTTTGAAGTTAGGTGAAGTGCTGCTTGCTTTCAAAATCTTTTGAAAGAAAATTTTTATAGTAAAATTTAGGATCATTATAATAGACTTTTTCTAGATAGTATAGGTCAATTGGTGTTCCTTAAATTGCATCTTGTTTCAAGATATTAAAAACTCATTTTTTATTATTTTTTAAAATTAACCAATTCACCACCCTCTTAATTGCACTTGGGCCAACATTTAGGGTTACTCACAAAGGAAAGAAATAAGAAGATGAAGCTAAACTATGTCTTGAAACAAAATTCTCTCTAAAGAAAAAAAAAACATTGCAACTCCCCCTAAACAACATAAATTGCACCTAAGCTTGATTCTTTCTACTGCTCATTACTGACAATGCCACATACATGTCCACATCTCGTGAATCCCTTTATATGGCTTTGTTGAAGTTCTTGAACCAATCCCACTGCTGTGTTCAATGTCTTTTTGGTCACTTTTGTTAGCAAGCTCTGTAATACTTCATATCCTACATAGGAAGTCTATGTGATTTATGATATATGTATGTAAGTCCAAGTTCCAAAGCTTCATCAACTTATGCCTATAATTTTTACAAAGGAGAGCTCATGCAGTGTAAATGGGTGTTTCGACAATCAATTGGCCATATAAGTGGGAGTATTTTGACAAGCTCACAAATCCAAATGTAACCTAATTGTCTTACACTCTTGGAAATATGAGTGGCTGTCTAACACCACTTTGTACATGCTTTCCAAATTTGGCTGAAATTAGCATCTATAACTGCCACAGGTTGAAAAGTGTGTTTCCTACATGCTTACTGCAATTTCCTAAATTGAAGAGGTTTAAAGTAAAAAGTGCCACTTAGTTACTCCATATTTTTGCAGCCAAATTATTCACAGGTAAGGGTGGCTATTCAGTTATTTCGGTTTGGACTGAATTGAATTGGTTGGTTAAGTCGGTTTTTTGTTTCTGACCATGACAAACCGAAATAACTGAATCATCTAGAAAAACCGATCAAAACCAAACCAAAATATTCAATTCAGTTTGGTTTGAAACCGAGATAACCAAATTTACAAACATCTTCTTGTTACATGCTGCCTTTTCTTTACATTTTCTTCTTATTTCCCCAAGTAATCTCATCATCCTTACGCACAAAAGAGGCGTGCGGGTTGGGTTGGGCCATCTAGGCCTGAACAATAAGTTTTGGTAGGCTACGGGGCAACAGCAAAAAGGGGCCATCAGGAGCCTATAAATGTTTTTAAAAAATTCGGTTAATTCAGTTACCGAATTAACCGACCCCTCCAACTGAAACCAAACCGAAACCGAATTTTAGAAATTTGGTTTTAACCGAAACTGAATAAGTCAATCTGAAAAACAGAATTAATTCGGTTTAATGATTTTTTCGGTTTTGGTCGAATAGTGCATATCCCTATTCACAGGATCAGGGCATAACTCTTCAACACAAGTATTTAGAGCTCCTGAAGTTGCAAGAGTTATCTCTTATTGACCTGAAATCTCTTATCACCTTCGCCCCATTAGATTATCATATTGACTTTCCTTCTCTGTGTTCTCTAAAGATCAAATGATGCCCTAAGATGGAAACTGCTTTTGTCATTGAGTTAGTGATCGGTCGTCAAAACCTCCAAAAATGATTTCGGTATCACTAATAACTCAGAATAAATAAATTTATAGTTTAGCAATGAAAATCAGGTCGAATCTCAAGGGAAATTTTTTCACTGAAAGCTTCCTGTCAAAAAACTAAAATAAAATATGGGAGGGTTTTCTTGAATCGAATGCTAAAATAAATTAATTGTAGAATTAAAATAAAATTAACCAACACTAAAAACGGTCAGTTCAGGGTTGATTATCTAGTACAGTTACGCAGTTGGTTATCGAAAGAAAAATATTTCTTCAATCCAAGTAAAAAAACAGGACTCCCTTTAAAACTAAAAGGAACCCAAAGAATTCAGCAGTAAAATTAACTATTACTTAATTTTGAATCGCTAGACATTGAAAAAAAATCTCTAATTGATAAGCTTATATTTATTATATTTATTTCTCTCATATTTAGTATGTTTTAATATGTTTTGAACTTTAAATATATATTTTGAATATGTTTTGTAGCTTAGAGCATATCTGGACTTAATTGATTGAAAGTGAATTTAATTTGCCATTTTACAGGTTTTAATTTGGTTGTGCTCTTTCAGGATGTTGACAGATTGGTGATGTTCCGGTAGAAAAATTATATCTTGAGCTACAAAGATCATAATGAGGTGATTCTTGATTCATTGGAAAGCTAACATCTGGATCTACAAATCCCATTCATACCATGGAACCCAGTTTGCAAGTTCAGAGGGTCAAATTCAGCTTCAAAGTCGCGATTTGCGAGTCATCGCTGGTTCAAAAGCAGTTGCGGTATTTTGGACATATCTTTGGCTGTAGATGTCCGTTTTACGCAATTCAGGTGTCGTTTCGAAGATAAGAAAGAGATCTACAACTTTTATGCTTTGAGTTTTGAGAAATAATGGCTGAATCAAGGTCGAATATCAGCTTGAAGTTTCTGTTGCTGTTCTGGAACACTGCTTGGCTGATAACTTTGAAACCTTATAGTTATTTTGAATCTTTTTATTTGTTTGGGGTAATTTTGTAATAATATAGAAAGTTTAGGGAGTTTTTATGAGTTTAGCCATAGGTTTTAGTTTTCTTTTAGTTTAAAACGCTGCTGCCGCACCAGGGATCCATCTTCTCCTTTTTCGCTTTTAGTTGTTTTTCAATACTTCTTTGTTTCTCTTCTGATCATGGCTGAGTAATTTTCTGGTTCAGTTCTAGGGGCGATTTCCATCGCCAACACCGGTTGTGAGGATTGATTTTTCTTGCTTAAACTTTCTTTAATTTCAAGTATTTACTTCTTTGTTGTTCAGATTTATTGCAATTAATTTTCCTGTTCTCGCTTGTTGAATTGGTTCTGCAATTGCAATTCTGCTTGATTTTCTTTCAACTGCTTAGGTGAAGAATTCAATTAGAAGCAAGTGAATTAACTAGAGATTACTTTTATTTCTGGTTAGTTCATACGAAGAAGTAAGACAGGTTAAATTGTTCAAGCTTTTGGATTGTTGCCTGGAATAAACTTTTTGGTTCATTGATCTTAATGCTGATTTTGAGATAATTAGAAATTGCTTTTCAATATCTGGTTAATCAAAATTAAGAAATTAATCTGAAGCTTTTTCTGGTTAATTTTACTGCTGAATTCTTAGGGTTCTTTTTAGCTTTAAAGAGAGTCCTGTTTATTTGCTTGAATTGAAGAAATATTTTCTTTCGATGATCAACTGCGTGATTGGAATGGATAATCAACCCTGAACTGAGCGTTTTTAGTATTGGTTAATTTCGTTTTAATTCTACAGTTAATTTATTTCAGCTTTTAATTGAAGAAACCCCCCAATCTTTAATTTCAGTTTTCTGACAGGAAGCTTTCAGTAAAAAATCTCCTTTGGGATTCGACCTGGTTTTCACTGCTAAACTATAAATTTATTTATTCTGAGTTGTTAGGGAGACCAGAATTATTTTTTGCGGTTTCGACGATCGACCACTAATAAACTCAAAATTAGCATGAAGAACAATGAACAAACAAAGTTTATTCCAGGCAATCATAAAAAAACTTGAACAATTTAACCTGTGTACTTATCCTGTATGAACTAACTAGAAATTAAAATAATCTTGAGTCATATTCACTTGCTTCTAATTGAATTCTTTTCACCCAGGCAGTTTGAAAGAAAAGGAAGCAAATTTGCAATCACAGAACCAATCCAGCAAGTGAGAACAGGTAAATTAATTGCAATAAATCTGAACAACAAAGAAGTAAATACTTGAATTTAAAGAAAGTTTAAGCAAGAAAAATCAATCCTCACAACCGGTGTTGGTGATGGAAATCATCCCTAGAACTGAACCAGAAAACTTACTCAGACATGATTGGAAGAAAAACAAAGAACAATAAAAATAAAAAAAACTAAAACTGTTGAAAGGCAGAGATGAGGGGCTAAGCTGCGGCAGCCACGCTCTTAAACCAAAAAAAAAACTAACCTAGTGTGCTAAATTCATAAAAATCTCCCTAAAATTTCTATATTATTACAAAATTACCCCAAACAAATAAAAAGATTCAAAATAACTAGAAGGTTTCAAAGTTGTCAGCCAAGCAATGCTCTAGAACATCAGTAGCAACTTCAAGCTGATATTCGACCTTGATGCAAGTCATTATTTCTCAAAACTCAAAGCATAAAAGTTGTAGAGCTCTTTCTTAGCTTCGAAATGACACCTGAATCGCATAAAACAGACATCTACAGCCAAAGATATGCCCAAAATACCGCAACTGCTTCTGAACCAGCGATGACTCGCAAATCACGACTTTGAAGCTAAATTTGACCCTCTTAACGTGCAAACTGGGTTTCATGGTCTGAATGTGATTTGTAGCTCCAGATGTTAGCTTTCCAATGAATCAAGAATCACTTCATTCCGATCTCTGTAGCTCAAGATATGATTTTTCTACTGGAACATCACCAATCTGTCAAAATCCTGAAAGAACACAACCAAATTAAAACTTGTAAAATTGCAAATTAAATTCACTTTTAATCAATTGAGTCCAGATATGCTCTAAGCTATAAAACATACTCAAAATATATATTTAAGGTTCAAAACATATTAAAACATACTAAATATGAGAGAAATAAATATAATAAATATAAGCTTATCAAATTCCCCCACACTTAGCTTTTGCTCGTCCTCGGGCAAAACTCAAAATAAAAGAAATCTGAGAAAGATAGAAACATACTTTTGAGCTAAAGAGAGTAAGATAATTTCACATCCAAGGGTCTTGAAAAACTCAACAAAAGAAATTAAGCATGCAACCTACTAGGTAATAGCAACTCAAAACAAAATAAGTCCATGAAAACAATTTCTTCACAAGCTAGCAACAATCACCTCTCAAAACTTGAGAAAAACATCAAACTTATGCACCAAGTAAAGAGAACAAACCAAGTAGATAAGAACTCAAAAAGCACAACCAATCTTACCACAAACCCATGGAAGATAAGAAATCAATTGAGAATTTATTTCTTGTTCTGATTTTACTTGATTTTTTTTTTTTTTTTTTTTTTGTCTTTTTCTTGTGTTCCGCCGTTTAGCGAGTGTATAACAGGGGCTCTGCCATACCCAAGCTACTAACTCGACACAACTCCAAAGTGGTCTTTGACCATACTCATGTTCCTAGTACCTTTTCGAGCAGTGATCGACTCTTGCCTTAGAAGAAGACCCCTACCTACTTCAATACCCAGAAACAGTGGAGTAGCAACTTTTTTTTTTTTATCAGAATGCACAACAATTTTTTTATTTTTTTTTTTTTCTCAAGTGATTCAAATCATCCATCAACCGAACAAACCACATATTCAACTTAATAAGCTCATAATCTCACAAGGTTTAAATCAATGTACTAAGTACACAAATTTGATGAAAAAATCAGCTTCTCAAGATAACCATCAACTAGCTTGATCAAAAATTGTAAAAACAATTTAAAAATAAAATTTGAGAGTTGCATAAAGACTAATAAATTACTAACTCAACACTCAAGCTAAGCATTCAAGAACCAAAAAGGTGAAATCATCTTAACAATTCAGATCAATGCTCAAAAGTATGAATAAAAAAAATTTTAGTTCAAAAATTTTGAAAACAGAAAATTAGGGCTCAAGCTACCCACTCCCCCACACTTAAATCAAACATTGTCCTCAATGTTCACAATAAAAACACAGATGGGGAAAAGAAAAGGTACCGCCCTGAAAGGTGATTTCACAGTGATTCACAGCCCAGAATTTGACTTCAGCTTGCTGCCCCATATGGTTCGGTTCACCTCCAGCTTGAAAGAGATATTGCCTGACCAAGAAAATCAGTTGTGAGAATAAAGAAACCTGAAAAATAAAAGCTGGAAAATAAAAATAAAAATAAAAGAAAAGAAAAAAAAATCCTAATTGTTCGTGGCACAAAACCACGCTTGGGTTGCCTCCCAAAAGCGCCTTTTCTTTATTGTCTTTGGCTAGACAGTTCCTTCCTGCATCAACCAGGGTGCTTTGAGAATCCCTCATGAAAAGGCTTCAACTTATGCATCTCAGTGTTGAACACTTTATCCGTTTTCAAACTTTTAAGCTCGACTGCACCATGAGTAGAAATATCAGTAATAACAAATGGTCCAATCCAATTAAGCTCAGACTTACCAGATAACTCTTTCCATCTTTTTCTGTGTTTGCGAAACACCTTTTGTCCAACCACAAATGACATCTCATGTTCTTGCTGCAACTTGACATTTTCTTTCTTACCTTTTTGTGCCAACTTTACTTGGTTTTCAAACTTTGTTCCTGATTCATTCTGCACCAAAGTATCAATTTTTTCAACAAAAGAAACAGAATTATCCTTGTCAGTTTCCTTTAATGTGTCAAAAATATTGAACTGTGCAATTTTTCCATCAAATTCCATTGTGAGAGTGCCAGTATCCACATCAATCTTGGTCTTGGATGTCTTTAAAAATGGTCTTCCTAACAAAATAGGAGCAGTTAGGTCATCATTCTCCATATCAAGCACATAAAAATCAGCAGGAAAAATTAAATCATTTACTTGCACAAAAACATCCTCAACCATGCCCCTAGGATAGGCATTGGATTTATCAGCTAATTGAATCACAACACTAGTTTCATTCAAAGGTCCAAGTTTCAAAGAAGCATATATTGAATATGGCATGACATTAATTGAGGCTCCCAAATCTAACATAGCTTTTTTCACATTAAAATTGCCTATTACACATGGTATAGTAAACATACCAGGGTCCTTACACTTCTCAGGCAACTTTCTTTGGATTATTGCTGACACATTCTCCCCAACTTTGATTGTCTCATCAACCTTCAGCTTCTTTTTATTGGTGCACAACTCCTTCAGAAACTTGGCATACCGTGGCACCTGCTTGATTGCATCCAGCAAGGGTATGTTGATTTCGACCTTCCTAAGAGTTTCAAGAATTTCCTGCTCGGTCTCCTCTTTCTTTGATTTAGCCAACCTGCCAGGAAAAGGAGGTGGGATTAGAATTTTTGATTTTGGAAAAATTGGCTTGTTGCTTACCTCCTCAGTTTGTGCATCAGAAGTTGATGGTTTTAGGCTATCTTGTTCCTTTTTAAGTGCTGCCATTTTTGATGTGGTGGTTTGCACCTCTTTGCCACTTTGAAAGGTCACGGCATTAACATGCTCTCTTGGGTTGATTTCAGCTTGAGATGGCAGCCTCCCTTTTTCAGCTTCAATTTTGTTCAATGAGGCTGCCAGTTGTGAAATTTGGTTCCCCAAGTCTTTAATGCTAGCCCTTGTTTCCTGTTGAAACATTTGAGTGTTAGTGGCTAAAGCTTTCACAATATCTTCTAAAGCCATACCTGAATTTGGTGCTTGGTTCTGTGGTGGAGGAGCTGGTTTGTTGTAACCGGTAGATGGATACGGTGGCTGATTGTTTGGCTGCCCATATCTCATATTCGGGTGGTCTCTCCAACCAGGGTTGTATTGATTGGCATATGGGTCATACATTCTTGGTTGGTTAACAAACCCGCTTACCGCATTCACTTGAGGTGTTGTATCCTCTTGCAGTTGTGGGCACGAGTCAGTAAAGTGTCCTTGAATAGAGCAAATGCCACAAACTCTAGAATTTTGGACCTGTCCCAAGGCAACTTGTCTAACAAGAGAGGTTAGTTCAGAAAGTTGAGCTTCAATATTCGAAGTTCCTACCTCATTTACCTTCTTCGGCACATGGTCTACCCGTGTCCCAAATTGTTGCGAGTTGGCTGCCATTTTAGAAATCAAGTCTTTTGCTTCTTCGGGCGTCTTTTCTACAAGTGCTCCTCCACTTGCAGCATCTAACATACATCGATCCATGAACAGTAGCCCTTCGTAGAAGTACTGCAGCAACAGTTGATCAGAAATCTGGTGATGTGGGCAGCTCGCACATAGCTGGTTGAACCTCTCCCAGTACTCATATAGGCTTTCTCCGCTATACTGACGAATCCCGCTGATTTCCTTCCGAATTGTCCCAGCCCTTGAAGCTGGAAAGAATTTCTCCAAAAATTTTCTCTTCAAGTCATTCCAGGTTCTAATCGAACCGGAGGGAAGGTAGTACAGCCAGTCTTTTGCCTTGTCCGCCAATGAGAACGGGAAGGCTCTCAGTTTAATCTGTTCTTCTGTAACTCCTTGTGGTTTCATGGTCGAGCAGACTACATGAAATTCCTTCAAGTGTTTGTGGGGGTCCTCACCTGCAAGACCACGAAAAGTAGGCAATAAATGAATTAATCCAGATTTTAATTCAAATGCTACCTCAATATCAGGAAAATCGATGCACAAGGGTTGCTGGACAACGTCGGGAGTTGCCAACTCCCTTAGTGTTCTTTGGGCTGCCATCTCTATATTAACAACTGGTTCTTCTTCACTTTCTGAGTTGCTGTTCGCAGATGTCGAAGCTGAAAAATTGACTGCTTGCCTTTTCGCTTTCCTGTTTGCCTTTGCTGTCTTCTCAATCTCTGGATCAAACACTAATTCACCTGTACGAGAAGATCTGGGCATAAGTCAGTTAACTGAGAAAGAAAGAAAAGAAAGAAAATAAATAAAGAAAGAAAAAAAAAAAGAAAACTTTAACAGAAAAAGAAATCTCCTAGGCAATGGCGCCAAATTTTTGATCAATTGTTGAAACCACAAAAAAAAATTCCGGTATCATTAACAACTCAGAATAAATAAATTTCTAGTTTAGCAGTGAAAACCAAATCGAATCCCAAGGAAAATTTTTTAACCGAAAGCTTCCCATCAGAAAATTGAAATAAAAGATTGGAGGGTTTTCTTGAATCGAATGCTGAAATAAATTAACTGTAGAATTAAAATGAAATTTGTTGAAGAATTTGGATAGCTGCCAAACTCTTTCAGATATATGTATATTAACGTGTTTTGTATCTGATTATATTGACTGTAATAGTTAGCCTTATCTTACTTGTATTGTACATATAGTCAAACTCTAATTGTAAAGCATTATATAAAGGAAGTCTGCCTCACAGAGGCTTTGTGCGGCTGCAATATCCTTGCCTCCATTGTTAAGTTTTTCAAAATTAACCAATGCTAAAAACGGTCAGCTCAGGGTTGATTATCCATTACAATTACGCAGTTGATCATCAAAAGAAAAATATTTCTTCAATCCAAGCAAATAAATAGGACTCCCTTTAAAGCTAAAAGGAACCCAAAGAATTCAGCAGTAAAATTAACAAGAAAAAACTTCAGATTAATTTCTTAATTTTGAGTCACTAGATATTGAAAAAAAATATCTAATAAACTCAAAATTAGCATAAAGAACAATGAACGAAAAAAGTTTATTCCAGGCAATCATCTAAAAGCTTAAACAATTTAACCTATCTACTTCTCCTGTATGAACTAACTAGAAATTAAAATAGTCTCTAGTTAAATTCACTTACTTCTAATTAAATTCTTTTCACCCAAGTGGTTTGAAAGAAAAGGAAGCAAATTTGCATTCGTAGAATCAATCCAACAAATGAGAACAGGTAAATTAATTGCAATAAATCTTAACAAATAAGATGTAAATACTTAAATTTAAAGAAATGTTAAGCAAGAAAAATCAATCCTCACAACGAGTGTTGGCGATTGAAAACATCCCCTTGAACCGAACCAAAAAAACTACTCAGCCATAATTGGAAGAAAAAAAAAACAAGGAACAATAAAAAGAGAAAATAGACTAAAACTGCGAAACAAGAGAAGAGGGGGGTGCTAACCTCTTTTTAAATAACCTAAACAAATTAACCTACTATGGAAAAATCCAAAAAATATCCCTAAACCTTTTGTATTGTTACACAATTATCCTACACAAATAAAAAAGATTCAAAATAACTAGAAAGTTTCAAAGTTGTGAACCAATAAATACTCCTGAATATCAGCAGCAACTTCAAGTTGAAATTCGACCTTGATTTAGGCACTTTCTCTCAACACTTAAAGTGTGAAAGTTGTATAACTCTTTATTAGATTTGAAATGACACCTGAATCACATAAAACGGACATCTATAGCCAAAGACATGCAAAAAATACTGCTACTACTTCTGAATCAGCAATGACTCACAAATTGCGATTTTGAAGCTAAATTTAACCCCCTTAACGTGGAAATTGGGTTTCATGTTCTACATATAATTTGTAGCTCCAGATGTTAGCTTTCCAATGAATCAAGAATCACTCCATTCCGATCTCTGTACCTCAATATATGATTTTTCTACTGGAACATCACCAATCTATCAAAATCCTGAAAGAATACAACCAAATTAAAACTTGTAAATTGAAAATTAAATTCGCTTTCAATCAATTAAGTCCAGATATGTTCTAAGCTACAAAAGATACTAAAAAGAGATCTTTAAGGTTTAGAACACATTAAAACATACTAAATATGAGAAAAATAAGTATAACAATTGTAAGCTTATCAGTTAGGTGAATCTGTTTATACAGAAACAAAGGTCAGTTAGGTGAATGTGTTTATACAGAAACAAAGGTATGTATACTTAAACTAATGTTGTTTCTATACTGCAGCCTCTACAAGTACGTTTTCTAGTTTCTACAGGCATTTTATAAATCATACTCCTTTGTCCCATATTTTTTTAATGACAAAATTGAGTTTTATTAAAAGAACAAAATAACCTATAATGTAAAATTGTCGTTTAATATTTTTGTACCCTCCGTACTTTATGTATATGTGTGTGTGTGTGTATTAAAGATTAAAGATATCTTTTGATTCTAACCAATGAAATCATTGTGAAACGGATAATTTGTTGGTCTAAATTAGCCCTCCAAAGACTTAAGTATGTCTAAATTTTTAGTGTGTGAAAGTAGGTGCGTTCAAGTATGTATAAATCTTCAACCTTGATGAAGAATTTCGGTCAAGCGATGATTGCATTCCCATTATTCCCGGGAGGAGACCATGAAACTTGGCATTTTAGAATGAAATCTTATTTTTTGTGAGAAAGCTTATGGGAGATCACTGGAAAAGGCATCGCCCAAAAAGAGAATTTAAGTGAAGAGAGGGAGAAGGATGCACAAGCGCTGTCCATTATTTTACAAGCATCACCAAGTAGTATAATTGGTGAGACAAGCAAAGCGAAGTCGGCAAAAGATGCATCAGGTCTCTTAAAATAACGCTTTCAAAAGAATGGGAAGCTGCGAATACCATTGCAAAACAAATCTAACGTAATACGACAAGTTTTGCTTTTAATTTATTTATACTTTGTCTAATATTAGCTATATATATATACTAGTAATTGTATACGTGCGCGTAAATCAAAATACTTAGTTTTAACTTAAATAACTCTATTTCAATTATATTGTTCAAAATAAATAGTAGCAATTATTAGTTTCATGTTTCTATTTTTTAAATAGTTTTTATTATTATATTTCATTGTAATTGTCCTCACTTGTGCCATCCATCATAATAGATTGCTCATTTATTTGATTTCTGTTTAATAATAATAATAATAATAATAATAATAATAATGTAGAATATGCTACAGGTAATACTGATTACAAAAAACCGATAAAATTTTTTTATTTGTGATGGTAGAGTCTTGTGCATTTAATATCTTATTAAAGATGTTAAAACTTCTTTTAATCCTTATGAAAACTTAATAGACCTAATGATATTATATCTTTTAATTTAATAGACTTAATGATATTATGTATTTACAAAAAAGATAAGCAAGTTAATCTTATTTAAATTTTTATAATTTAGATTCAAAAAGCTAATGTTTAAACTAAAAATCTTATATTAGTTGGCTCAAACAATTAAATAGATTTATCATTAATGTATTAACATAACTTTGACTTTTTTTAAGAGATATAAGCCAAGTTTTTAATAAATGTTTTGTGGTTCTGTTTAAAACTCAAAAAAGGACATGTGCTACATTCAATAAGAAACTCAAACCAAAAGTGAATTTCTTTGATAAGTATGACGCAAATATGGGTTATGATGTCAAAGTATAAACTTGGTAAGCAAACTTAAGTTTTTCCAAAGACATGTAATTGTAAGTAACTACTAAAAAAACTTAACTACCTAACTATTGACTTAATCTCATATAAAATAAAAACTTACAATTAAAACATAAAATTATTAACTTAATCTCTTAAAAATGTAACTCTAAAACTATTTTCAGGCTATGAGTGTAACACCCTCATATCCCACATGGGTGAATTGTGGGAAGCATTATATGGATATATAGGCTCCAATTCCAGAATATAAGCACCAAGCGCTTATCCTTTTTTAAAGGATAGCCCATGTGGTATGGGCAGGTATTCCATTGATCGGTTCTAGACTTGGGTCGTTATATATGGTATCAGAGCTGACCCAGGACCACGATAGTGTGACATAGTGGTTGTGTACATCCATCACCTACCAGGACTGATCTTAGATTTGAGAGGCTACTTGGACAGGGGTTAAATAATCCGATTAGAGAGGTTACTTGGGCGAGGGAACCAAGTAATCCAATTGGCCCCAACGAGGACGTTGGGTACATAAGGGGGAGTTTGTAACACCCTCATATCCTACATGGGTAAATTGTTGGAAGCCTTATGTGGATATGTAGGCTCCAGTTCTAGAACATAAGCACCTACTGCTAATCCTTTTTTAAAGAATAGCCTATGGGGTATGGGCAGGTGTTCCATTAACCGATTCTGGATTTGAGAGGCTACTTGGCTAAGGATTAAGTAGTCCAATTAGAGAGGCTATTTGGTCTGGGAAACCAAATAATCAGATTGACGTCAATGAAGATGTTGGGTACATAAAAGGGGAGTTTGTAACATCCCCATATCCCACATAGGTGAATTATGGGAGGCATTATGTGGATATATAGGCTCCAGTCCCAAAAGATAAACACCTAGTGCTTATCTTTTTCTAAAGGATAGCCCATATGGTGTGAGCAGGTGTTCCGTTAATTGGTTCTAGACTTGGGTTGTTATAATGAACCACTACCATGGAATACGCTAGTCAAACAAAAATTACTTCTAATTTTACATAACTTGTACGATTTGATTGGCTTTAAAAAAAAATTAAAAATAACAACAATATTCTAATACTATTTAGCATAAAAAAAGAGTTAGTTGCTAAGAATAAAGACCTGTGCTACAACATTAAAAGGATGATCATGTGGAAAAAATAATTTTTATAATTTTTTAAAAAATTTTAAAATAATGAAAAATATAAAAAAAATTACTGCTAAAAGCCCCCTTATTATAGTATAAGCAACTAATTTTAATAGCCAATAATTTTTTTTCCTAAAATATTTCACAATGACCTTTGCAACAATTATATTTTTTTTCATAAAAGATGCTTAAGTCATACTTGAATTATATTATTGCTCTAAGATGGACTAGATATGTAAGCTTTCATATAGTACATATTTATCCAAGTTGGAAAAAAAAAAACTTAATTGATAAAAATTTTATATTCAAAGACCATACTTATTAAGTTGGAGAAATGTTATAACAGAATAAACTTAGGTCATACTTCTTAAGTTGGAGTTTTAAGTTTCATAAAATATTTATTGTACTTGACATATTATTCGATAGTAATATAGAACCAAAGGAAACATGTTTACTGCAAGAAAAGAAAAAATGTTAATGGCGAGTTTGTAGAAAAAAAAAATTTAACAGCAATTTAAGGGTGTGTTTTAGTGTTCTGGTGTTGATACATAACTCCAATTAAATAGATAATGATAAAATTGGGTTTCATTAAAAAAATAAAATAAATTGTAATATAAGGGTAAAAAGGTCATTCAATATTTGTATACCTTTATAGTTTTTATATACAAAGTGAATTTTGTATACCTTCGTAGTTTTTATATATAAAGTGCATGCAATTGGCGAAGATTTCTTTTTTGGACATTTGAAATATTATAAATATATTAAAATTTTAATTAATTAAATAAAATATTAGATACTATATTCATAGAAAAACCAATAAATTGTTTTTAATAAAAAAACACCAAAGGCATACATAAATGAAAAAAAAAGCACATAATAGATATTAAAATATAAACTATTATTAAATATGTCCTTAGTTTTTAATTAGAGAAATGTATACTCATTTTATCCTACCGATATTGCTTCATTTGGTTTGACATTGAGATCAAAAAAGTGAAAAAAGTTGGTGCCTTGTTTTTACTTTTACTCTTAGCTTTTTATACGCAAATCAAGAAAATTGAAAAATCTAAATACTAACATGATAATTTGAAACATAGTATGGTAAAGTAAGTTCCTAAATATTAAAATGTTGTAAAGATTTGAAATAACTCAAAAAGAAAGATGGTGCAAAATTAGTGGGACAAAAGGAACATATTTTATTCAAGTTAAAAAGAAAATTAGAATTTTGTTATTAGCTGATATAGTCAAAATTTGTGAATAGTACCTCACCTTTAACTCACGCTTCCTTATCATCCTTAACGCATTAAATATTGTCTTTTGGTCCTAACATTTTTAAATATCTTACATTAGTCCTCAATTGAATGAAATTTATTAGCTTTGAGTAACTGTGTAATATCAAATTTTTTGAAATTATTTTAAATTTTCTTGTAATTCATTTCCAATAAATTTTGAATTGGGTAATACTCCTCTACAATTAAGAAAAATTTACATTATCATTTTTTTATTGAAATAGTAATTGTGGGCCATGTATACACTCATGTAATAGTTTATTTTTGGTGAAGGAATTACTTTTAGTCCAAAATATTTTTAAAAATTTTAGAATGAATAGTGAGTATAGTCAAAAGATCAAGATGAAAACAAAATGACAATGAAAATGTTATCGATCGATTGCATAATTTAGCCTGCATAAGTCTTGAATATTGAAGAAGTTTAATTTTGTAAAATATTTGACTTAACTATATCTTTTCAAGCTTTAGAACCTAAAACTTTTTCCTTTTTTATACTTAAGCCTCTACACAATCAAAATCTTTACCACAAATTTGAAATTATTAATTTATTCAAAACTTCTAAAAGAAAAACATAATAAAAAATATAGATTTTTAATAACTTATCTCTAAACACCTCTTTGATGTAAGCCTCTACCATAAAATATGATATTCCAATAAAAGTTATTTCCAATTTGATACGATTCATAGATTTAAATTTATTTTACAATTTATTGAAAACCAAAACTAATTCTTGGTAGAGTTGCCATAGGACTTAAGTTTTAAAGTGTGACCAAAATTTTTTTGAATGCTATACGTGACAAATTTAATATTGTAGGTAGTTATATTTAACAATTTTAAACCTTATAATCTAAGGGAAAAATTAACAAAAATTAAATATGATTAATTTGACAAAATATTTATTAAAATATTTATATAAATGACCTATTTGATGGCTATATAAATTTAAGGGCATCTTTGTTAAAAATTTGAATATTATAGAAACCTAGGAAATTCAATTATAAATTTTATTTTTATGGTAATAATACAAATTAAATATTCATTGTCAATTTTTTTTTCTATTTTGAACAGAACCTCACATCACTCAGGTTTGAAAGCCTAGTTTTATCCATTGTTCTTATATAGATATAAATATATATGTACATAGATATGAAGTTGTGCTTTTAAGTTCTGATCAAAATATTTAAAGTTCAAAAATTAAAAAAATTGATAACCATATTTTTAGGTATGTTTGACCGTCATTGAAATTAATATATTTTTTTATTAGAAGTCAAGAGTAGAGTTAAACTTTTTAGCAATGTGCAATTAGTTACAGTTATATGTCTTTGGAAAAACTTAGAGTTGAATTACCAAGACTATATTTTGACATCATGTCCCATATTTGTGTCATACTTATTATAAGAAATTTATCTTTTGCTTGAGTTTCATATTAAATGTCTCACCTATGGGCTTAGCTTATGTCTTTTTTTTTTTTCTATTTTGAACAGAACCTTAAAACATTTATTAAAAGCTTAGGCCCAATTCATTTTAACTTAAATCAACTTAATCTAAAATAACTTAGTTTTATCTTTCCTATTTTGATCAGAACCAATTTCATTTGAAATCCATATTATTTAGGTTTAATAATCCAATGATAGTAAAAAATTTATTATTTAGTATAGGAAAAGAGTTAGTTGCAAAGAATAAAAATTATCCATCATGCTAACTTTTGAGCACAATAACTCAAGATTCCAATATAACCGGCATAGCCATGTTCTAAAAAAGGAATCAAGTAGCTTTTGTACCAATAATTCGACTATGATGAATCAAAGACTCCCACTTAACAAAGAGAGGGTTAAATCGATTAAAAAAGTGAATATTGTTAACTTTGAAATCCATTTAAATTAGTCATAACCTTTATACCAAAAGCTTCACCCTTTCACCTTGGCAAAAGGATGATTAGTTAGTTATGATAAGAGTAAACAACATGTATAAAGAGGAAAACATGTCGAACAAAGCTTCAGGATTGAAAACAAGAACAAAACCAAATGAGAAAAGCTAACTTTTACACAAAAACATCAAAATGACCTAAGAAATAGCCTACATTCGTCCTCCCCCCAAGCTACCTATTTATAGAACCTTGGGGTAGGTGAACTAGTGAATGGTAGGCTAGAATGTAAAAGGTAGGTAAATACAAGTCAACAAAGACGAGCTGAAACTTCTTTTAATTTTTCAACTAGCATACACACTGATTTAGCGTTTCCTTAAAGCACAAAATTTGTATATCTCTTCTTTAGCATTGAAACAATAGCTTAATCGTTCAAAATTGATGTTTATAGCTCAAGTTATGATTTTTCTACCAAAATTGCTCTTTAGCACGCGGCAAAATAAATGGTCTCATTTGTAATCAGATTTCGGTAATGAAAATGATCAAGCCTGCCCTTGGCATGTGAAGGAGAGTTGCAGATCTATGTGTTGGCCTTCAAATTAATTTAGAATCAATCAGTTCTAACATCTACAACTCTAGCTATGATTATCTCATGAAAGGTCACCAAGTGATAATTTTATCCACCTACATAAAAAAAACATTTATTTAATATGGATGAATAGTAACCCACATATGGACAGTAAATATGTTTATGAGTAGTATCCGCCATATGAACAGTGAAACATGGTGAACAGTAACCCCACGTATGAACAGTGAATATGCATGAATAGTAACCCGGTGGAATAACTGCTCAGATTAAAGGAATTAATCATACTTAAAGTATATAATGATGATTTAAACCCTTAAGAGCTATACACTTATGAGTATTCATCACACCCCCCAACCAGGTTCTTGCTAGTCGCTAGCAAGTGCAACCTAAGAAAAATAGACAAAACACATAATCTAACAACTCATGGCACACCATGCTATGAATATATAACACTTGTAAACTTGGCTTGAGAGTAATTAATGAAACGAGAAAAAGTTAAGTCCTTGTTACCGAAAGTAGAGGATCACTACCTAAGTGTTTGCACTCATTTTAAGGTAGGTTGATGAATAACTTACTTTGTGTTTCTCAATCCGGAACTTGCAA
Source organism: Aquilaria sinensis (assembly GCA_005392925.1). Classification (NCBI taxonomy): domain Eukaryota; kingdom Viridiplantae; phylum Streptophyta; class Magnoliopsida; order Malvales; family Thymelaeaceae; genus Aquilaria; species Aquilaria sinensis. Next base: position 58,777 of record SMDT01000919.1, on the reverse strand, counting down.
AAGGATCCAACTTCACTTCCACTAGATTCCCAAAAAAGACTGCATGTAAATGTTAGTCCAAAGGTCTTTATATAAAATTGTAATGGGGCTGGGTTTGGTGAAAGTAAGAATGAGATGAAGGCTTTTTAATGGTGGAGTTTAAGAGAACTAGCAATGCAATCAACAATAAATATGGGCACCTAAAACACTAAATACCCAAAACTCCCAAATCAACTCTAGTCTCCCAAGTCTTCTCTAAAACACAGTTCTGTATCAACACATGAGTTTAGAGAACAAATATGGTTGAGTTTTAAACTTATTGAATTTAACATTATTTTCTGTTTTTTTCTCTCCTTTTTACTATTTTTTTTATACTCCCTCCATTTCAAATAATTAGTCTCCTTTGACTTACACAAATATTAAGGTTGAAGTTGTATTTCTTTCTTATTCCAAAAATTGCTCCCTATGATTATATGTTTATTTGTCAGAAAAAAATAAAAGAAAATGTCTTTGACCTTTACTCTAACATAGGTCCCACATGGGTATCTTTGTGAATGAGCATATATAATTTTACATGAAAAGAAAAGAGACCATTTTTTTTTTTGAGACTATCATAAAATAAAAAGAAGCCAAATATTATGAGACAGAAGAAGTATATTTTTATTTTTTATTTTTTTGACTTTGTTTTACAATGGCTTTTTCTTATGGTCTTGCTTTTGCCTTTTTCTACAAGAATTAAAATTCATTTAAAACTTAACCATCCAATGATATACACTCAATTTTATGATTCAAGCTTTACTCACCCTAAACCTTCTATTATGACAAAAGGTAACATAACATATCCTAAAGTACACCTACACATTTATTCTTTATCTTACTAACAACAACACATTCATTTTAATTCTCTAATGCCCATAATCGCATAACCATTACTAGTTTTGAGGACAATAAAGGATCAAAATGAAGTAGAAGTGGTTAAACATACAGGGCTCAAACAAAGAATTAAGCTATAAGGATTAAAGGGGCTCATTAAAGGATAATGTACAATGTTAGTCTTTTGGTAAGTTATTAGCCCTAAAATGCCATCTTCTTCCTTAAATTTACACACAAGTAGCGGGGTTGCATGGGTCCTTAAGGCCACCCATCTAGGAAAGGTCTAGCTCAAAACACAAAGTAAGCACTCTCAATAAAGAAATTCTCAAATCCTAATAAAAACTAAGGGCTCAAAAGTGCTCACTGGGTTATTTATTTTCCTTAGGTAACATGCAACATACTTTAATTACTTTAAAAAAATTAACAACCATTTCAAGTTTACAAGATATACATCCAATGATGATATTTCCATAAGTTGGGTTCGTAAATGCAAACAAACAACCTAAATTCATGCCAAATGTTCCTACATGCAACTATTTATGCGTGCGAAAAAAAATTGTTAAGGCTATCATACAAAATAAGATGCATCTCAAGACTAAAATTACTCCTTACTCAGCCATCCTAAACTAATGGCTTTGTCTAATGGTTTTAATATCAGCATGAGAAAAACTACCCTAAAAAAAAAAGAAAGAGAAAAAATAATTCAAAAGATAACTATCCCTCCCCATAACCAAATTAAGACATTGTCCTCAATGTCAAAATATAGATAAGAAGAGTGAAGAAGAAGTTACCTGAAATGGTAGTTACTGAAAATGAAAACCATGAAATAACTTAAACCAAAATAAAAAAATACTGATAGTAAAACTAAAGGACAAGATAAATAGATCACAAGTCCAAGTTGCTCTCTTCCACAATGCTTCATCACTTATTAATATTGACATCCTGTAAATGAAGAAAGAAAAAAAATTAACAAAAATAAAATGATTAACAGGGTAAATGATACTTATGGGATGGAGCTTGTTGGGAAGGATTCTCGTGTCTAGTCTATCTGAATTACTACTAGATCTAGCTCAGGAACAAAAACTTGCATTTTGTCTAGTAATTCTTCAGCAGTTGGTGCAGATATCAGGATCCGTCTTGCCATTTCTAAGAGAAATTTCTCCTGCACAGCTTGATCTATGAAAGATAGCAAACCTGCAAAAAAATTGTTAACATTCAACGGCCTAATGGGTTTCTGGTGCATGTTAAGTTGGGCCATGGAAGCAATTTGGAAAAATTTCCCCAATATATCAAACCCTCCTGCTAAGGCGGTAAAGACATCAGAATTACAAAACATTTGAAACAAACACTCTTGCATATTTGAAACCACTAATTCTTCCCCAATCCCGATTCCAGAAATCCATTTCAAAGGTGTTGGAATGATTCCCAAAACTTGACTACCCCCTACAAATGCTGCTGTTGCTACACCTCCCATCAATTTGACACTACCTCCCCCATATACCAAATATATTTTTCGCTCAGCTAAGACTTTACCTAAATGGTTTGTAGCTCTGAGAAACTTCTCATTCTTTCCAGGGAAACATCCACAAAAATACGCAAATATTTCAAAATCTATGAGTTGAGGTTCCCTCTATTTTTATCTTTAACCTTGTGAAAAAAATGAAAAGAAGAACTTGCATTTATAGAGATGAAAATATAATGCAATGATTACACCTACAGGAGTAGGTAGATTATTGTCAGAAGAAAATGAAAATTTTCAAAAATAACAGCATATGTACAACAGTTGTGATTGTGGCTCACATGTTCCTCTGGTTTTATGTTCAGTAACGGCTTCAACGCTTTCTATGAGTCGGGGATTTGCTTCCCATCTAGTTTTCTTATAAACTGACAAACAAGGTCTTTTAAAGTCAAATTCCCAAGACTGTAACGTTCTCATTCTTTATAAAAAATACTCCATAAACCAAGTAGCTCATTTTGCACTAATTCACAAGAATGCGTCTCAAAATTCAATTGGATATCATCCAAAGAATCCTTACTCAGGCTATTCTTAATAAATTGTATTTTATTTTCTTGATTATCAGACACCATCCCTAAAGAACGACATCTAGTATTACAAGTCTATTGACCATATTTATGACAGACTCGTAACCTTTTTGCTCTTCATTTTTTGGCATAAGAGCTTTTACCTAAGCCAGGCATGTAGGACACAAAATGAACTTGGGATTTCACCAGCCAAACGGACCTTAGCTTCAATTAACCAACGTTCATCTTCATGAATGCCTTTGTGCATCAAAACTCTTAATCTTTCACATCTAGCTTGGTAAATCCTTTTAAGAATATTTATTGGGAAAGAGTGAAAGTATTTTCGCAAAGAAAAAAGAGCAGCATCCATTTTTTTTTTTTTTTAGAAAAGGTTGAGAAAAAGGAGAGAAAAAGAAATCAATTATTATGAGAAACTGAAGTAACCAGCTTGAGAGCCACAAAGTACCATATCCGCTGCTTAAGCGGGAAAAAAGATAAAAAGAAAAGAACTATAAAAAGAAAAGAACTAAAAAAAATATTGATATTTACTTACCATGATCATTGTGAGGATCACTGAGATGAACAATTTCTTCCTGCAAATCATGATTCTCCAAAAATGATTTAACTCTTTATCCATTTACTTTAAACACATTACCATTTTTAGGATTTTTAATGTCAATGGCCCCATAAAGATAAACATGTTTTGCAACAAAAGGGCCACTCCATCTAAATCTCAGTTTTCCAGGAAATATGTAAAGTCGACAATTATAAAGCAAAACCTTTTGACCAACCTGCGCAAAAAACCAGCATCATCAAGATTTGAATTGAAAACTTTGATAGCCCAGTAAGCTTTATGTTCAACTTCCATGGGAAAATGACAAGGTTTTCCATAAACTAACCTATAGGGAGACATACCCAGTGATGTTTTAAAAGCAGTGCAATAAGCCCAAAGTGCATCGGTTAGTTTCTACCTATCCACTTTCTTATGGGTGATAAGGGTTGGCAACCTTGTGTGTGATACCATATTTCTTCAATAAATATTCAAAAGGTCTGTTACAAAAATGTGCATCCCCATTACTTGTTATGGCCTGAGGAATTCCAAATCAACTCAAAATATTTTCTTTCAAAAATTTAAGCACAATTTTATGATTATTTTGGCATGGAACTGCTTCTACCTATTTTAAAACATAATCCACCGCAGCTAAAATGTCCATGAATCCAAATGATGGTGGAAATGGTCCTATGAAAACTATCCCCTAGAAGTAAAAAATTTCAATCATAAGGATAGGAGTCAAAGGCATAATGTTTCTTTTTGAAATGGATCCTAATTTTTGACAATTTTCACATGCTTTGTAGAATGTATGTGCGTCTTTGAATAAAGAGGGCCAATAAAATCTAGACTACAAAATATTTGCAGCTGTTTTCTTTGATGAAAAATGCCCACCGCATGCTTCTAAATGACAAAATTCAATGACACTTTTTATCTCATCCTTGGGTATGCATCTTCGGAATATCTGATTATGGCAGTATTTGAAAAGATAAAGGTCATTCCAATAAAAATTTTTTATCTCATACAGAAATTTCTTCTTATCTTAGATACTCCAATGAGCTGGCATCCGTTCCATCACCAAAAAATTGACAATGTTAGGAAACCAAGGTACTGTTGTAACAGAAAATAAAAATTCATCAAGAAAACAATCATTTATAGGTGTAGCCTCATTTGATGAATCTGTTGTCAGCCTTGACAAATGGTCAGCAACAACATTTTTGGTGACTTTCTTATCCTTGATCACAATATTGAACTCTTGAAGTAACAGGATCCAACGTATCAATCTTGGTTTAGCATCTTGCTTTGACATTAGGTACCTGACTGCATAATGGTCGATGTAAACAATGGTTGTTGAACCAATTAGACAAGGGCGAAATTTATCGAATGTAAATATTACTGCAAGTAGTTCTTTCTCAGTCGTAGTGTAGTTCATTTGTGCACTGCTCAAAGTTCTACTTACATAATAAATTACATATAGTTTACCTTCCTTTCTCTGTCCTAGAACAGCACCAACTACATAATCACTAGCATCACACATTACCTCAAAATGTAAGGACCAGTCTGGGGGTTGCATGGTTGGAGAGGATATTAAAAAACCAATTAACTTCTCAAAAGAATTTTGGCATTTTTGAGTCCATTCAAATGAAACATCTTTCTCAAGAAGGTTACAAGGGGTCTAGATATTTCACTAAATACTTTAATAAACCTTCGATAAAAACCCGCATGTCCCAAAAAATGAGTGAATTTCCTTAACTATTTTGGGTGGAGGTAACTGAGCAATGAGCTCCACTTTTGCTTTATCAACTTCAATTCATTTGGAAGATACAACATAACCCAAAACAGTTTCAGAAGTGATCATATAATGACATTTTTCCCAGTTTCGCACCAAGCCTTTTTCTTCATATCTTTTTAAAACCTTTTCCAAGTTTTCAAGACAATTATCAAAAGAATTTCCATAAACAATTAAATCATCCACGAAAACTTCAAGATATTTTTCAATCATGACATTGAAAATACTCAACATACATCTTTGAAATGTTGCTGGGGCATTGCAAAGTCCAAAAGGCATGTGTCTAAATGCAAATGTTCCAAAAGCACACGTGAAAGTAGTTTTTTCTTGGTCCTCAAAAGCTTCTGGAATTTGGTAATAACCTGAATAACGATCAAGAAAGTAGTAAAAAGGATGTCCTGCTACTTTTTCTAAAGTTTGGTCTAAGAAAGGTAATGGAAAATGATATTTTCTAGTGGCAAGATTCAATTTCCTATAGTCAACGCACATCTTCCAACTAGATGGGATTTGAGTTGGTAAAGACTTACCTTTGTCATTTATTACCACTATAGTGCCAGACTTCTTTGGAATAACTTGTGTTCGACTAACTTGCTGTCAAAGATAGGATAAATAATTCTTACATCAAGTAATTTAAGAACTTCAGATCTTACTACCTTTTTCATGTGTGGGTTGAGTCTTCTATAAGGTTGTTGACAAGATTTAGCATTATCTTCCAATTTTATTCTATGTGTACAAATTAAAGCATTAATGCCCTTTATATCCTTTAATGTTCATCCAATTGCACTTTTATGCCTTTTAAGTAACTCAATCAACTTACCTTCTTGCTCGAATGTGTGGTATATGAAATTACCACAGGATAAAAAGAATTTTCTCCAAGGAATGCATACTTCAATTCCTTGGGCAAGGGCTTCAACTCTGGTGTGGGTATTTTATCTTGCTCTTCAATTTTGGGTTGTCCTAACTCTTCAACTTTTGGTTTCCAATGTAATAACCCCTAAAATTAATAAAAAGAAAATTTCCAAATTACCTTAAATGCAAAAATAACCCTTTTAGCCTCAAGGGCATTTTTGTAATTTTACCTACCAACTTAGAAAATTAACGTAAAATTAAAAATCTTGATCCATAGATAATTTCTTTAGTGGTCGTTAAGTCAAATTCCAATCCGGAAGCTTAAAGTCATTTTCTTTCGGCCAAGGCCATTTTTGTCATTTCTAACCAAGCATCAAATGGAAAATCTAGTAGCAACATTAGATTCTTCTCGCAAAAATGAGTCAAAAGAAATTTGTCTCACTCAATTCTGAATTCGTTTGCTTAGATTTCCCAAAATTTAGCCAACGCACGTGTACGATTTAAACCGGGTTCATGTTACCGCTACATAGGATTATTATATTTTTATTTATTTATCTATTTATTTTTATTTCCCTAACCCTAATTTCTCTCTTATATAGCATCTAGCCACAAATACCTTTAGAATAATGAAATCAAAAAATTAATTCATTATCTCCTTACGTTTTTTTTTCCTTTAATTAAATCACATTGAATATTATATTACCATTATTCATTTTCTTTCATTTTTCATTTTTCCGCACGTTCCTACGCTGCCAAGAGCCTGTAAAAACTACACCAAGGCAAATTAATCTATTCTTTTCTTCTCCCTATCAACCGCCACCTAAGCCATAAGAAGAAATTGGATTTTTCTGAAGATCGTCCACAATTCTTTCATCCCTTCGCGCTGGTTGTTTGTCTCCACCTAGTGCTCCATCAAACTATGTAAGTTCAGCCATCCATACTTTGATTCTTGGCTCTTCCAAAGTATTAGAACATTAATTAAATTCTGTATTTTTGTCTAGATTCTTTAAGTTGAAGGGAAACCCCATCCGGACACCAAAACCGATCCTACGAGTACCGACAATCCCGATTTGATTCATGTGAGCCAAAGTTCTTCGGTATTACTCTTTTAATATTTTTTTCTTTTCTTCCAGCATCCAAAGGCCTTATCTTTTTGCTGTAAATTCGTGGTAGATCATTGTTAATCCAAGTTTTAGGTTTTTGCCCTCATTTCTGGTGCAATCGGGTCAATACTTGCTCCTAAACCCCGGTAAGCCACCGTAGCCTTTTTAAAATTCTTTTGGCTGCCAATTTCAAATCTTATAGCCCTAACAATCATCTTATCAGTACTGTCCATGTTGCTACAAAGGGTTAGAAAATCCTTACTTGAAGGTTTGGCGCTTCTTTGGACTCCCAGAGCGTCAGAGATCCCAAAAACACATCGGTAACCAAAATAAAAAAAAAATCATTCCAATATCAGTTTTTACAGCCATTAAATGAGCATATAACTTAGTGTGTGCCCACTGTAATTTTTAGGATCAATATTAAGAAGGCTACCGACATAATCCCCGAATAGGCACGAGGCCACCGGAGACACCCCGAGACCCTTTTTGTTCACTAGGTAAAATTTTGACCTAGATGCCAAGAACATGAACCTTCCAAGTACCATTTAGGAAATTTCCAATTTTTAGCATATTTCTAATTTTCTACCTTACTAACATTTTGGAGGACCGTCCTAGGAAATCGCCCCTTTCGCCGTATTATTTCAAACTAGGTAAGGGGGAAGAGCGGGTTAGTTCTCGTGGGCCCTCTTAGGCCCAAAATAAGCATCAACCCGAACAATAAATTTTAAGTAAACAATTGGACTAAACAAAATCTTTAAATGTGTGGGCAACATAGGTAGGGTAATTAATTAGTTTTTTTCTAGAATTTTATTTTATTTTATTCTATTTATTTTATTTTAGTTCTCTTCCATTGAGATGTAATTTTTGGTTGGTTGCTTGTATGGTTGTAATGTTGTGGTATATAATGTATGTTTGGCGCTAGTATCATACTAGGACCGTTTGTAACAAGAATCAAATTAGAAGTATGTTAGGACCACTTGAATAAACCCGTTAGTATAATGTTTAGGGCCGACAAGCTCGCTAGCAACGTGATGAGATTTAAAGCAACCGTTACTGGCATGTTAAGGCTATAATAAATTACTATAAGCTAGTAGATAAAGGATTAGGAGCATAGATGCTAAATGACAAACTTAGAAAGAATTCATGAGAGAAGAGATGAACATATATCATAAATACACTTAAAAAGGTATCATTGATTGCCATGTCATCATGAAACACTAAGCTAAGATAATAACATAAAAAAACTAGAATGCATTAGAATCATGGCACTCAACTAAAAAGGCCTAGCTAAAATGAGCTACAGTCATGCATCAATTGGTTGTTGCATATGATTGATGTTTGTCATATACAAGATTACATTAAGTAAAAGATTTGAGAAGTATGATAAAACATGAGGCATGAAACATTGGTGACGAACCATATCTACATGACCTAACAAGCTGTTAATTTAGACGAGATGTTCGAAACTGACGATTCGAACCCGAGAGGCATGTTAGGGTGGTGGCGGACCGTCCCTAGTCATGACCCGATATTGACACAGAGTATGGCAATATGAGTTGTGCGCTGTCAGACCATAGCTGGCGAGGGACCATGCTTATGGCTGGTATCACGAGAGGCTCTACCTCAGCATAGGTATCCCGAGAGGCTCTGGCTTGGTGGCATCTCTAGTGGCACTGCCTAAGAGTTATTCCGAGAGTGGGTGATGTACACACTCACCACCCTAGGTTCGTTCGACGGCATTTAAGTATTGGATTAAATGATTGATCAATAAGATATGATTTAACTAGTAAAAGGAATAATGCATATGCATGGTAGTTTAAGTATTCTAGTAGGACTTTGATATTGTGGTTATGATGTTGTACAAAATTGTTCTTTAATTAGATTCCTATAACTTAAAGCTTATTATTCGTTGTTGTTTGTTGCAGGAATATTAGGACCCACGTGATGGGCTTGATTCTTCCCCCTTACTGAGCAAGTTGTGCTCACCCTTTCTTCCAACATGTTTTCTTAGGTGAGTACTATGAGGAGATAGAGTACACTAAACCATATAATGAGGTTCAAGATGTGGAGCAAGCTGAGTAAGCGTACGCTGTAGCCCATTGAAAGTAAAACTAGCTGAGACTGGGTTTCAACTTTGTGTTATTTGATTTCTAAATAAACATATGGTTGTTTAAATTGGCACATTATCTGTATATTAGTTTCCTGGGATTGTCACTTAATTACTCTGATTTCATTTAATACTCTTATTATTTGGAAAATAGATTAAAAGAAAATGTTTTACCTCATATTTCTCAAATTATTTTTAATTAAAAGCTCTATAATTCTTGGAATTTAAGATATCTTTTAAAATTAAGGTTCATAAAATTTGAGGCGTTACATCCAACATGTGTTTCCTTCTACCTATGAAGAATCAAGCAATGCACATATGTTAGATGTATCCTAATCTAGTTGCATAATCGATTCAAATGAATTAACCAAACAATTTTCCAAAGGATAAGCAAGTTGAAAACATTTAGCTCCAATGTCATATTCTTAAATGATAGCTTCATTAGTCTATTCTTGCAATTAATCAAAGTGTTAAAAGTTGCTAAAAATAGACGTCCCAAAATAATAGGTATTGAATTCTTAATTTCCACTAACGATGTGTCTAAAACAATAAAATTCACAAGATATATAAATTTATCAAGTTGTACTAACAAATCTTCAACAACTCTTCTGGGCACTTTTACTGATCTGTCAGCAAGCAAAAGAATTATCTTGGTTGGTTTTAACTTACCCAAATTTAGTTTTTGGTAAATTGAATATGGAAGTAAGTTTACACTAGCCCCACGATCAAGTAAGGCTTGCTCAATTTTATGTTCTCCAATGAAACATGAAATTGTTGAACAACTGGGATCCTTGTATTTTAAAGCAGTATTATTTTGAGTAATAGAACTTACCTGCTCGACCAAGAAGGCTTTCTTTCTCACATTCGGTTTTATTTTAACAGTGTACAAATACTTCAAAAATTTGGCATAAGAAGGTACCTTCTTAAGAATAGTTAATGCCTGATGAAATAGAGGTACAGGTGGAGATTCAATTTGTTCTTCGCTTGGTATAGGTTCAACCTCTTCTTTACTCTTAAAAGTTGACTCATCATCTCCTTCATAAGGATTAGGAATAGATTTTCAATATCCTTACCGTTGCGGAGTGTAATGATTGACTTCACTTGATCCATGGTTTGACCTTTGGGATTCGGTTGTGGTTGGGAAGGAAATAGCCCTTTCTCCTAAATATTGCATGCAGATGTAAATTTTGCAATAGTATCTTTCAAATTAATCATGGTTTGACTCGTTTGAGCGTTGATGGACTTTTTTTTTTTTGAATGAATGAACGTAATGTTTCTTCAAGATTTTTCTTAAATGGAGGAATATAAGGTGCATACTTTTGAGATTGTTAAAAATTCTGTTAGGTGTGTGAAGATGGTTGTGACTTTTGAGCATGATTATCATTTCTGGAATTGAAGTTTGGATGACTTCTCCAACTAGGATTGTAAGTTTGTGAGTATAAATTTTGGGTTGGCATCTTCAAGTTGTTTAAAGTATTGACTTGCTCATTGAGGCATTCTTTGAAAGAAGGCAAGGTTGGGCAATTGCTAGTAGACGGGTCATTGGTCTCACAAACATGACAAACAACTTTTTTAACAGATTTAATTGATCAACTTTCTTCATTTCTAAAGCTTCAACCTTTCTAGCTAGATATGCAAATTTTGCATGGAGGTCATTATCTTCCTTAAGATGGTATATGCCTCCATTAGATACAAGGGATTGTGTCTTACCTGAGGCCTCATAAGTACCAGTGGTGTCCCAATTCTGGGCATTCTCAGTTAGTAGGTCTAGGTAATTCACTACCTCATCAGGATCCTTATCCTTAAATGTTCCATTGCACATAAATTCCACCATTTGCCTTTCCCTAGGTGTTAAACCGTAAATCTTTGTATCTATCCCAATACTGGCAAAAAGTTTCTCCTGGTTTTTGTGTGAAAGTGGTGATTTGCCTTTTAAAAAAATTTGTTCTATTGGCAAGAAATTTTTTTTAAAAAAAATTATTGTTGCAATTCATCCCATGAATTTACAGAGCCTGACCTTAGATTCTGTAGCTGTCATGGAGCAGGGTCCCAGTGCCCTAACAATCTTAACTTGTAGGCTCTTAGGGACTGTGAATCCCACTTAGTTACTATTGGCTAACCATTACTTGTAGATAAATTAAAACAATTTACGTGCAACTAGTTTCTTACCCTACCCTGTAAGAAGATATGCATTCGTTTGTCTTGGCGATGCAAACAATTAAGTAAACCATTTCAAAAACATCACTCAAACATTGCATTTAAAAATACTTACACCATGCCAAGACAATGAAATACTAGTTACTTCAACTTCAAGTAATAGTTTATGCACACTTAACATCACTAGCATACACCCAAAAGTAACTTAATGGTTTTACACCACAATGTATCCTAATAGAGGCAACATCTTAGTATACAATGTACTATATAAATTCAAGACAAAATCCTTAAATAAGATCCTTTACTTGAGCCCCACCTTTGAGCTATCAAGCTCCAAGTGCAAGCCCTTCCTTATCCTCATGCACCACTTAGCCTTTATACTAGAAAGGCATAACACTTAGTTAGTACAAACTTAACTCATAAGTAAACTTAGAATCTTAAGGATTCTAGAGAATATGTACCTATAAAAAGAGGAAACTTAGCTCACAATTATCCACTAGTTGCTAGGCCTGGTGTTAGAACTTGTACAACAAACTTAAGGGAGTGAGTACATGAATGTACTCAGTAAGGGTCCTTTGGGTACCTACAACGAAGATAGCAAGCAAGTATAGCAAACAAACAAACAACCAAGCAACAACCAACAATCAACACAAGACAATAACATGAAAGATATGCAATGCATGAATGTATGATATGCAACACACAATTTCCTCAGGACTTCTTGCACCTTAGGTGCCTTGTTTCTTTCCATGAGCTCAAACGGCAGAGGTGCTTGAGACACTAGCCCTCGTATCCCGTATACTTTACCTCCCTTAAGTCCCCCTTATAGGTCTTGGAGTAGGTCGTCACCTTCTCTCAAACTTACCCGTCTTACCTTTAATTGATTGTATAGGGTAGCCATCTTATGTGGTTTAACTTGCTGAGATCTTAGAGCTTAGCTTAGAGCTCCTTAGTGGCTTACTTATCAAACCAAATCGTTCGCTTGGGATATTCTTAGGTTTCTTCTTCAATTCCTTGAGGTCCAAAACCTTTCACTTAGGCCAATAAAGCCTCCGAAACTTGACTTAATCCCCTTAGTGCCCCTCTTGACAACTTGAGCACTTTTAGGCCTTAGCCACTCAACGTAGCTCTACCTTAACCATGCTACTTAGTGACCACTTAAATAATGCATAATTCATAACTTAGGAACTAGCCTTAGACCCAACCGAGGCTACGTAATATCTTAGAATAGCCTAGGGATGATAACCGAGGGTTTGAGACATTCTTAGGATGCCTTAAGCTTGAGGCATCCTAAGAATGTCTCAAACCCTCAGTTATCATCCCTAAGTTGTGCCTATAGCATCAATGCTCGGGTTCCTAGAAAAACACCACTGATGTGTCGCCAAGGCCCTACAGCATTGCGCGACAAAGTACGAGCTTGCACGAAACTTACTCAAACTTTCCCATCCCAAGGCCAATTCACATGGGCCTTGTTTCTACTTCATTGCCACACATAATACTACATTTTTATGAGTTATTTAAGCTAAATTAGCTTGAACCCTTACCTCAATTCAACCACACAGCAAGAATAAAATGCAAGCACACTTAAGCTCAACCAAGTTCTCTTGAGTTCCAATCCTAAAACCAATGTGGTATGGCACCAAGAACCTCAAATCAAGATCATTTCTAACTACTCAAACAACTTGGAACAAACTTCAAGAAATCCAAGAATCTTACCTTAAGTCTTAAGCCCAAAACAAGCATCAAAGAGCTAAATTGGAGCAATAACACCAAGAACAAGTTGGAAGCTTGTTGGATTCACCTTGGGTCCTTCAAATTTGATGAAAATTTGAGGAATTTGAGAGTCTTGGAGTAGGAAATCTGGTGGGGAGAGGGAGCCACGAAAATTGGAGGCAAGAGAATGGAGAATGGAGGTTAACAAAGGCTAAAATATCCTACCAACTCCCCTAAACCAAATTCCTTGTTTTCTTGCCTGTTGGGCCTCAAGTTCTTCTTTTGTTTCACTTTGGTCACTAAACACTTAGCCAAAACCATCCCTCCTTGGTCTTAAAGGATGCCCAAAAGCCCTTTACACTTAGCCTCTTAGACGCTTAAGCCCTTTAAGGCATAAATGGCTTAATTCAGTACTTAGTGCAACTTTTTGCACTTTTCCTTCAAAGATAGTTCTAATAACTAGGATAACTTATGGTCTTGACTTAATTAGTCAAAATTCATTACATGACCCTAATTTCATCAAAATTATAGTCATGCCCTTCACTTGAGTCAAAATTACCATTTCGCTCATTTTGACTCTTAGGTGCCAAACCACGCTTAGGAACTCATTTTTTACTTAACTTAGTTTGTCTTTCTTGCTTAAAAGGTGCTATCTTGAGGTGCTTAAGTGAAAACACTTAAATAAAATATAGTTACTCGGTCAAAACCATCGTTGACTAGCAGAGTTGTAATAGTAGTCATGTTTTAGCTTTATCTTTTAAAGAAAAAGGAAAAGCTTAAGCATGATGGTGTTCATGCTACAGTTTAGGTTATTATATGTGTAACAAACTTCCTCACCTTCAAATGCAAGTATGAATTTTCAAAATCAAAGCCATAAAAAGTTGGTAAAAGTTGAATAATTCCTGGCTTGAAGTTGGAGTGACATGCATCAGGAGGAAAGATTAAATGTGATAGAGTGCTATTTCTTATGGGGTTCATGTGTTCTCTAAGGGTCTTAGGCCAATCTTGGTCATTATGAAGCAAATTGTTATCTTCTTGGCCACTAATGTGTTCAGCCATGTTTGAAGAAGATAAAGATTCTCTTATTAGTCTATCACTTGATGTATGTGACCAAGCTTTCATGCATATACAAAATAACAACAAGGAAAACAAATAGTAATAACAAAAAGAGATAGGAGGCTCAGCCTTCCATTTTATGAATATATGATTTAGGAGGCTTAGTCTTCCATTCAACAATAAAAAAAATAAAAAGAAAACAAGATTAACATAAATAAAAAGGTAAGAGGTTTAACCTTCCATATAATGAACAAAAGGAGATAGGAGGCTTAGCCTTCCATATGATGAACAAAAAAAATGAAACAAAATAAAAAGGAACAAAAAGAAAAGAAAATGAAATTGTAGTCTAATTTTACTTCCCTGGCAATGGCGCCAAAAACTTGCTGCACTTTAGTAGTTGTAACCCAAGTGTAGGTTATCACAAGTAATAAAATCTCAAGAACCCCTAGTATCGAATCACAGGAAAGTGAATTAAGAAATACAAATTATAGATTTTTAACAAAGAAAGTTTTGGTGCAAGGTGTGAACAAGTGTGGATTAAATTTCAAATTCAAAAAAATAGCTAAGGTTAAATGGATCTACATTTAGTATATTGATTATGATTAATTTTAGCTCATCTTACCACTCAACTGGGATCCACACATAAAGGAGGTCCCAATCAGGGAGTTTAGTAATCAAATTCCAAAAATTTTAAGCATGAGTTAGTATTAGCTTTCATTGATCTTATAATGCCAACACTTGTAAACGGGTTCAAGTATCCATCATGCTAACCTTTGAGCACAATAACTAAAAATTCCAATATAGCCGACATAGCCATGTTCTACAGAGGGAATCAACTAGCTTTTGTACCAATGATTCAACTATGATGAATCAAGGCTCCCACTTAACAATGAGGGTGGTTAAATCGATTAAGAAAGTGAATACCGTTAACTTTGAAATCTGTTTAAATCAATCATAACCTTTATATCAAAAGCTTCACCCTTTCACTTTAGCAAAAGGATGATTAGTTAGTCATAATAAGAGTAAACAACATGTATAAAGATGAAATAAACATCAATTCAAAGATCAAAGTAAGGACAAGAGGAAAACACGTTAGACAGAGCTTCGGGATTGAAAATAATAACAAAACCAAAGGAAAAAACTAAATCTGATACAAAAACATCAAAATGGCCTAAGAAATAGCCTACATTCATCCTCCCCCATGAATGGTAGGCTAGAATAGCAAAAGGTAGGTAAATACAAATCAACAAAGGTGAGCTGAAACTTCTTTTAATTTTTTGACCACCATACACATCAATTTAGCTATTTCTTAAAACACGAGATTTGTAGATCTCTTCTTTAACTTCAAAATGATAGCTTGATCATTCAAAACTGATATCTGTAGCACGCGGCAAAACAGATGGTCTCATTTATAATCAGATTTCGGCAATGAAAACGATCAAACTTGCACTCAACATGAAAAAGAGAGTTGAATATCTATGTGTTGGCTTTTAGATGAATTTAGAATCAATTAGTTTTGACATCTACAGCTCCAGATATACTTTTTCTTGTGAAGGGTCACCAAGTGATGATTTTATCCACCTACATAAAAATAAAAATTATTTAATATGGATGAATAGTAACCTACGTATGAACAGTAAATATGCATATGAACAGTAGCCGTGGTATGAATAGTGAAATGCGGCAAACAGTAACTCCACGTATGAACAGTAAATATGTATAACATGGTGAAATAACTGCTCAAATTAAAAAAATTAATCATATTCAAAGTGTATAATGATGATTTAAATCCTTAAAAGCTATACACTTATGAGTATTCATCATCTGCTCACAGATACGTCAGGCTATACACTGCCCCTACCAAGTGACAAAATCAGTATGGAGAGGTAACCAACTGTTGCTGCAACGAAGTTGAAGAGATGACCAACAGAAAATGGTGTTGTGGCCAGGGACGAAGCGCTGTCGCCAAAAAGGCAGATGAAGGGGTGGATGGTGATGAGTCATGCCATCGTCATCCAAATTTGTCCGCTTTGTTCTCTACTCATCTCATGTTTCTGGGTTTTGTTGGGCTGGCTTAATATTCTTGATGTTCTTTATGTTCTTGATGTTCTACATGTTCATATGTCTGGAAGGAGACAATAAAAAATTTGGGCTTTTGTTTTACATTTAGAAACTTCAAAAGGCTTAAAATTATTGATTGAAAATATTTTTAAGGACCAAAATTGTTATTTTACATTTATTTTAATGTTAATTAATGTCACATTAGTAAAATCTATCTGTTTTGTCAGTTAAATGGATGGGAAAAAACCCAATTGGGATACACATAATCAGGTATGGTACTTCGATAGAACAACCTTAAGATATGATACTCGTTTAGGACACAAAAATAACCTAAGCGAATCACCGTGGAATATACCCTAATATATATATATATATATCTTATCTTATATTATAAAAGTACAAAGGTGCACAAATTTTAAATGAATTTTTTACCCTTAGTTATAATATATTTTTACTGTTTTAATAAGACCTAGATAAGTCATTATATATTTAATTAGAGTTTTAATACCACTACAACATCCTAGAGAAAAAAATATCATGGCCCAAGGATTTCTCCATCGCTCTCTCACATCTTCTGATTTTGCTCGCCTAATTGTTTTAATTTAGCCATTAATGGCTAACACATTCAAAACACCTCCACTTTTTAATCCCTTATCATTTGAAGCCTCTTATTTTTAATCTTGTGCACTCTCTAATGTTAGAGTGTTGGAAAGTTTGTCCCAGTATCCAACAAGCCAACAATATGATTTGAACTCTAAATGGAAAAAAATTAAAAAAAAACCCTTGTATTTACATGCCGGGAGCCTTAAATTATATAATAGTTATTTCCTTACATAATAATTATTTTCATTCCAACACCCTTAATTTACATTCCAAGTGCCTTAAGTAACATACTAACTATTTCTTTACATACTAATTATTTTCATTCCAGTACCATAGTTTTATACACCTGGAGCCTCAACTTATATACTAGTTATTTTTTTACATTCTTAGTATGTAAAATCATTCAACTCGGAATCTAAATACAGTCAGCTATTATGTCATATGAAAAATTGTCATTTTCTAGTTTAGAATCACTTTCTATTCTTAATAGATTGCTATTGTGTCCTAAGAGAATGTTTTTATCTAAAACAAAAAATTGTTTTTTCTTGTCTTGAATCATTTTTATTTTTACTTGAACTACTATTTGAAGTACAGGAAATATTTTTCTTTAATTTAATATCAATTGCTTTGCATGTAATTACTTGTACAACATTAGATTTCTCTACATTATATTGCAATTGCTATATAACATAAAGAAAATGTTGTTTTTAGTTTTAAATCACAAATATTCCTTCAAAAGATCATCAAAATTTCCATTCAACATCATGCTAAAATCACACTTCAGTAACCTTAATTACATGTCGAATGAAAACTATGAACATCATATCCAACCAAAAAGTATATTAGACAAGTAACTAATTTCTATGCCAATTCACATCTTTGCCCCACCCTTCACTTTGCCTATTCTTTGTTTCACTCTTTTTTCTTCATCACCATTCTCCTACCCTCTATTTTGTTTTTCCTCATTTCTTTGGACCTATTTTCCTTTGAACATAACCATCAACTGAACCAATATCCAATAGCATTAGTGCTACATTTCTTTGTCTGTCACTCTTACATTGTCATTATCCTCCATTTTTAGAAAACACAAGCTGTCACTGAAACCAAAAAATAAACATAATAATACATGTTTGAATAAAATGCTACATCATATCTAAAGATTACTGTTCTAAACTAAAAAATGTTATGCACAAGAAACGTTATTCTCAGACATGAAAGGGCCATATATAAGTAAGAGATTGCGGTATCGAGATAAGAGATCGCTACTAACATTCTGCTACAAATACACCAATCCCAATCATATTCAAAAGATCATCTTTCACTCTTTTAATTATATTGAATAATTAAACATAACAATGTGTGATTAAAGGAACAACTAATGCTTCAATTGAGAGTAACTAGCACGAATTAGCATAACCAAATCACTAACATCTTTTGAAATCCTAAACACTCATCTTCATTAAAAACTTTACAATCTCAAGGTTGACAGCTTACCCACATTTTCTTCTTCGTTCTTTGTTTTTTTCCTTTTCACTAGCATTTTTTATTTTTTATTTTTATTTCTTATTTACCTTTTCACCAAGTCATATCTTTTTTAATTTGATGGCCAAAATTAACATTTTAAAATCCAATGGTTATAATTGCTTTTCTCCCACAGATAAGAAAATATGGTTCTCTACCATAGAATGACCTAAAATAAAGTTATTTCTTCAAAAAATATACTATCGAAACACCTCTATTAATTTATGTGACAATTAATCATTAAGTAATATGTAAAATAATATTGAGTAATTTACATTTGAGGGGCTCATCTACATAATTTTATATCAATCAAAATATATTTATTCATTTGGGAAATATGTTTTTATAATTTCACTATTATTTTTGCAATCTTACGAGTTAATATTTTTATAGATTTTTTTATATATAATTACTAAAAGATAATTGAGATTTAATAAACCTTATAATAAAAACTCATTTTATATGGTGAACAAATTTGAATTAATTATTGCTAATTATCTTCTTGTTACAAAATAATAAATGAATTTTCAAAATAAAAGTTAGTCAAAATTTTTAAAGAGTTAATGGAAACATAAAATAAGATGATTCAAGTAATAGGCATTTGGATCTTTCAACAGTTCAAAGAAGAAAACTTAGAAGTCATGAGTGCATTGTCTTGCATGTGTCTTTTTCTATTAATTAATGTTGAATAATCGTGAGAAATTGACTTTCACATAATCAAATGTTCTTTCTAATATTTTTGTTTCAAGTATTTATTTTTTATCGTATAGAGCAAGGGATATTCAATTATAAAATGTTGTAATAGTGATGTACATGATTTGATTCTCAATGTTCTAGTTTAGTAAGACTATGAGTAAAGACTTGTAATATTAAAACTGTATGGACATTTTATGATATATCTAATAGGTCTAAAACATATTGTCTTAAATAACACATGTAATAGTTTAAGGACTACTTAGTCATAATATTCTTTTGTGAAGAAGTAGATTTTATCTTTGTCATACCTTATACCAGTTGGAGGGTTGTCATACCGTACACCTCACCACGTCTATCACTGACATCGGGTGCAGCACTACCACCGGCGCCTCCTGCCGCACCAACAGCTCAAAGTCATGCACCATTGCCTCTAACTTTGGCTTTCCTATTGGGGGTTATGACGCTATAACTAGGAACCTGATCAACTTTATAGCCATTGTGGCTGAGGGGTTCTTTGATGGTAACTCTAACTTCTCTAATGTCTCTATTGTCGAGATTGAGGTCGAACTTGAGTTGGAAAACAAGGAAGAGGCGATTCTGTTGAGTGGCGACCTTATCAACAGTGAAGTTCATGCAGTAGTTCTAGTTTGACAGCCAAGGATGGCAGGGTGAAGAACTGAGACATCATCATCCTTTCTTTTGAAGTGATCCCTCAAGATCTGGCCGGTTGCCTTCACTTTCCTGACCAAGTACGTGACCATCTCCATTTTCTCATTGATCACTATCCTATAAAACGGTGTTTCCCTTGAATTGTTCTGCTCCGCCAATAAGTCCTTTTGGGCATCAATATCCTAATCTCGGATCAACAACTCAACCGCCTTCACATTCCTCATCACAACCACCTCATGGAGAAGCCCGTAGGTGTTCTTCATCTTCTTGTATGGTGGAACCATCTTGGTCATGAGATTGACGTTCTTCAGGTCCCTAGTGAACTTGACAATGATTTCTAATTGCCTATACTCCATTTTTGTTACAATATTGAAGTAAGAAATCAAAATAATTGCCACATGTCACAAAGAAAAGAAGCGACTATGGAAGAGAGTGAAATCAAAATAATTGCCACGTGTCACAAAGAAAAGAAGCGACTATGGAAGAGAGTGTCTAAGTGACTTTCGCTAGCATTTTTTTTTGCACAGAATAGCATTTAATGAAGATTAAAAAAATAGAGAAAACATATTTTTTTAGGAATATTTATCTAATTCCATTCCCTATAGCTCCTAAACTTATCTTTCCCACCAATTTTTGTAATTAAGATTTTTTTTTCTGAACAATGAAAATAAATATTATTAAAATAAATAAAATACAAAACAGTGAATTCCAAAAAGATATTGGAATAGCTCACCCTAATACTCACCCATCAAAACAAAAACTACATCCTGTTGATTTTTCTAGCCTACCAATATCATACATAACAGCATAGAACACATAAATTAAATTAGAACAAACAAAAGATCTAACCTGATTTATGCTCCATTAATGAATGCAGTGGAAACAAGATCGATGAATGTATAGGTCTTTTCCCTTATTCCAATTGGCGTCTCTTTCAATGGGTGGAAAAATTTTGCCATAATTACCTTGGCTAAGGGAGGGACCTAGCTCTCTATTTATATAGAAGTTCCTGGGTCTACCCATTAACAACCATATGAACTCTATGACCCACATTAATATAATCCATATTTTATTACATAATTGAAGTTACAAGCCCAAATAATTAGATCATAACCTTTATGGGCTAATTGAAGTTACAAGCCCAAATAATTAGATCATAACCTTTATGGGCTTCTTATGTCTTATAATTGACCAATTAAATCTTAATCCATTTTAATAAAACATACAATTAATGTTAGCCCATATTAAAATTTCCAACATTCTCCCACTTGGGCAATATTAATTGTGAAAGATTTTGAAAACATGTTTTGGATTAAGAGCTTCAAAACCTTTATGCGTGCACTATTGAAAACAAGTTGGTCATAAGACAACTCCATGTACAATTCCGTCCAACATGGTTCTCAATGGAGGATCGTGGCGGTAACTGTATCAACTCATATCACAGGACCTCCCATGGTCACACTCATCAATACACCTTATTGGCATGAACTAAATGTGGTGTTGTGGCAAGTAACAACAATTCTCGTTTTATGATCTATTTTGCATTGTTGTTTACTTGTCGGTCTCATTAATTTCTCTCCTTCGGTAGCACAAGCATGCCAAAGAAATCCTTCATCGCTCTTTATTGAGCTTGTATGTCTTTATAACTTTATGCATCTTGAGATAACCCTTTATATGTCACATAAAACATACAACTATGAAGGCCATAACCAGTAATGCCCTAGACCTTTACTTAAGATTGACACTCATCTTAATACTTTAAAACATTTCATAATGAAGAAACTTTATGACTAAAAAGTATCATTCATTACAAAATGTCTTAAGAATTACAAAAGTCAAATGTGTACTCAAAATAAAGTACTAGAGCAATTACACATGACTCCCATCAACCAAGTGCATCAAAGGACTCTACTAATCCCATATTAGTAACATGACCCTTAAAACTTTCAGGGCGAAGTCCCTTGGTTAGAGGATCAGCAATCATATACTTAATGTGCTTTATCACAGCTTCACCTTTTCTTACTTGCTCCTTAACAGTTAAATCTTTGACTTCCAAATACTTAGCCAAAAAAATAATTCTATTATTCTTGCAAAACAGCACTGCTACAAGATTATCACAATATAGTCGAATGGACTTAGCAATGGAATCTACAATGGACACCTCAATGATGAGATTCCACAACCATGCAGTTTGTGTGAAAGCTTCGAAACACGCTATGTACTCAGCATGCATGGTAGAAAAGATCACAAGTGTCTGTTTGACACTTTTCCATGAAACTGCACCATTTGCCAATATGAAAATATACCTTAATGTGGACTTTCTATCATCTTTCTAGTTGGCATAGTCAGAATCAGTATAACCACCCAGTTTAAGATTTTCAACCCTTTTATAGGTCAACATGTAATCTTTGGTACCCTTGAAGTACCTCAGAACTTTCTTTGCAACTACCCGATGGTCATGGCCAGGATTTGATAAGAATCTTCCTAGGAGACCCACTAGAAATACGATGTTTAGTTTAGTGCAAACCTGAGCATACATCAAACTCCCAACAACACTAGCATATGGCATATCCTTCATGGATTCTCTCTCATAATCATTCCTAAGACATTATACCAAGCTCAAGTTTTCACACATAGCAATTGGCACATTCTAATTTTTATAGTCTTGCATATTGCATTGTTTTAATATGCGTTCAATGTATGATTTTTTAGAGAGACCCAACGAGTTCTGAGATTTTCCCTGTGGATTTCAATTCTAAAAACAAAATATGCTTCACCAAGATCCTTTATGTCAAATTGCCTAGGAAAAAAATATTTAACCTCATGCAGCATGCCTAGGTCATTAGTTACGAGCAAAATATCATACATATAAAGGCCCAGAAAGATAATTTTGCTCCCACTGACCTTATGATATATGCATCTATCGGCTTGGTTTTCCACAAAACCAAATGAGGTGATTACCTCATTAAACTTTAGGTACCACTGACGGGAAGCTTGCTTCATACCATAAATAGACTTTAACAATCTATATATCATATGATATATATCATATGATCTTTACCAGCTACCTTAAAACCTTCAGGCTGTTCCATATAGACTTCTTCTTTCAGGTTCCCATTTAGAAAGGCAGTTTTAACTTCCATCTAGTGTAACTCCAAATCATAATGAGCTACAAGTGCCATAATGACTCAAAAAGAGTCTTTAGATGATACAGGAGAAATCAAGTCAACATAGTCAATTCCTTCTCTTTGAGTGTATCCTTTGGTAACCAATCTAGCTTTAAACCTCTCAATCTTTCCATTAGGATCCCTTTTAGTCTTAAACACCCATTTGTTACCAATAGGTTTATAGCCCTTAGGTAGCTCAACAAGCTTTCATACTTAATTGTGCTGCATAGATTGCATCTCATCCGTCATTGCATCCAACCAAAGATCCTTTTAAGGACTAGATACAGCCTCCGAAAAAGTCACTGGATCGATTACATGACTGATGTCATAATCACTCTCTCCAAGATAGACCATATAATTAAAAGATATAGTAGACCTCCTCTCCCTAGTAGACTGTTTAAGTGGAACCTTTACTACCGCATCCTGTCCTAGAGGAACCCCTTCAATTGGTACTTGTAGTGGTTTTGCTCTATTTGAGCAAGCACAGGTAAAAGATCTACAATCTCTTGCTGTATGGGTAGAGGAACACACATGGTATTGGTTTGCATATCCTTATTTAAGGTTTTAGAGTGATCACTTTCATCGGCCACATCGTGCTCCAGAAACTTAGCTATTTGTGATTCCACAATTCTAGAACTTTTATCTCTATGATAAAATCTATACCCTTTAGAATGTTCAGGGTAACCGACAAAATAACAATGAGTAGAACGAGGTTGCAATTTATTTTCCATGGGATCGTACAATCTCACTTCAGCAGGACAGCCCCAAACTCGAAAGTGGTTCAAGCTGGGTTTCCTATCCGTCCACAACTCAAATGGCGTCTTTTGCACCGACTAACTGGTACTCAAGTAAGGATATACAAGGTCGTCATGATAGCCTCACCCCAAAGAAAGTCATGCAAATTTTTCCTACTCTGCATGCTCTTTATCATGCCCTTTAAGGTGCGATTCCGCCTTTCGGCCACACCATTTTGCTCAGGACTACCTGGCATAGTGGACTGAGCCACTATTCCACAACTTTCTAAGTATCTGGAAAACAGACCCTTAATTTGTCCACTATCTCCATGTTTGCCAGAATACTCACCTTCTCAGTCGGATCTCACAATCTTGATAACTTTTCCCAATTATTTTTTGACTTCAGTCTTGAAGATCTTGAACTTATCAAGAGCTTCATATTTTTCCTTAATCAAGTACAAATAACCATAACGGGAATAGTCATCAATAAAAGTGATGAAATATTTGGAGTTACAAATTGTATGTGAGTACGATCCACTTATATAAGTGTAAATCATTTCCATGAAGTCTGAGCTACGTATAGTTCCCTTTTTCTTAATCTTGGTCAACTTGCATCTACACCAATCAACACATGTCTCTAGGTCACTAAAGTCAAGAATAGGTAGGATGTTTTCCTTTATCAACCTTTCTACTCTTTCCCTAGAGACGTGACCAAGACTTTTATGCCACAATAAGGAATTTTTTTCCTTTATAAGAGGCCTTTCAGCAATAACTTTCTTAACATTATATGAGGCAACATAGATATCATTTAGAGTCAAAGACAATCTATATAGGCCAGAGGACAAAGAACAACTACTAACATGCTTTGAGTCAAAGAGTAATTTAATAAAACCATTCTTAATCTCAAAAGCATAGCCATCCTTGTCTAACATGGAAACTGAGACCAAATTCCATCTAAAAGACGGTACATAGAATGTGTTATTCAAAATAAGTCTAAGTTTAGTATCTAAATTTAGACACATAACTCCTATGAACTCCACGTCCACTTCTTCATTATTGCTGACAATGAGCTTTCACTCTTTTTTATTTGGTTTCCTGTTGCTTATGAACCTCTATAAAGTAAAAGCAACATGAGTAGTTGTTTCGCTATCTAGCCACCAAGAACTGGATAAGGCCATAGCCAAATTGGATTCATGTAAAACAAAATCCAAAGAGTCATTACCTTTATGCCCATTCTTAGCCAACTAAGCTTTAAATTTAGGACAATCATTTTTTAAATGACTTCTTTTCCTGCAGAAGAAACATTTCTTTTTTTTCTTCTCAATCATAGCATTTGGACCACTCACTCCTCCAACCTGACCATTAGCCTGAGTCTGAACATTCTTAGGAGCATTAAAATTAGGCTTCTTACGCTTTTTTTTGCTGTGTTTACTTGATACAAACAATGCAGTTTAGGACTTATCACTCTTAAGCTTTTCTTTTTTAATGACACACCTGGTAATCAGGTCATTGACTGCCCAAGCCTTGTCTTGAGAGTTATATGTAGTGACAAGAAGCCTATACTCCACAAGAAGAGTATTTGGCACTTGACGCATAATACATGCATTAGGGATGATAATGTTGAACGCCTTGAGTCTACTCTGAATGTAGACCATCTTAATGATGTACTCCCTAACGCCATTTACTCCGTCATACTTTAAGGAGTAAAGTTCCTTTAGGAGAGTACCTTTTCAGTATTAGAGGGCACTCTATACATTTGGGACATAGCATCAAGGAATTCCTTGGCTACATTAGTTTCAGAAAGACGACTAAGCAATTGTTCGGGAATAGGCCTCTTTATCGAGAGATAGCACATTGCGGTCTGATTTTTACCAAATTACATAAACCTTCTTCTCCTAATCATTACTCATGGAAGTAAGATCTGTAGGCTTATCAGTGATCATGGCTAGATTCACATTTGTCATCTCGAGAGCAAATTCCAAATCTTGCTTCCGCTTTTTGTAGTTGGAGCTAGTCAACAACTCAATAGTACCCAAGTTGTTATTAACAGAAAATGTGACTAAAAAGATCAATCAAACGTAAACATTAATTATTTGTAAGGTAACTATGATACTTAAAACCACAAATAGTATCCATATTGAGAATTCAAGCACATCACTATGAAAACACCTTTGGGCAAAATTCATAACATGCAATCTCAAATTCTCACACATAATGATGATTCAAGAACCTTTTCCAATCCTTACTAATCTAGCGCCTTTGGGTGTATAGACAGCTTAGATAAGTCAATCCTCAATCATACGTCATATGTGTCTCATCTCTAAACTTCATGCATAGTCAACACCTTTAGGCAAAATAACCATGCACTTAATCTAGAGACATCCCTAATCATGTGAGAATTGAATTTCATAATGTCCGTCAAATTGACCATTTTGGTGACAACAAGTCAATGGAGCTCATAAAACCCTCCCACAACAGGATATTCTTTCTGTTACTTTCCTAATCAAGAGCAATCATGGGGCTCAATTTCAATTTTCATGACTTTACCAAATGGGAGAATTAATTCACTTAAATTTCTCCATAGTCATATATTGTCATATTTATTCGCTTTTTTTGATCTATTAAAAAAAATATTTATCATGCATATTCATTTCAATTTACCTTATGAGGCACCATGACCATATGTATCCCATCAATTAAAGTGAATTTAACCTTTATTGCATAAAA
The DNA here is from genome assembly GCA_005392925.1 of Aquilaria sinensis. Taxonomy (NCBI): domain Eukaryota; kingdom Viridiplantae; phylum Streptophyta; class Magnoliopsida; order Malvales; family Thymelaeaceae; genus Aquilaria; species Aquilaria sinensis. The sequence goes on along the minus strand of SMDT01000919.1, from coordinate 32,401 downwards.
ATAAATTTTAGTGTGGCTTTAATTAAAGGTTTGGGGCCACTTTATGAAATCAGCAGCTTTAGGGTTCATTATGAAAGTCCAGGGACCAAAATAAACAGAGGATAAAAACTTAATGGCCAACAAGCAATTACAACAATCATGTAGGATATAATTGACCAAAACAAAACTAAAGGCATAACTTGTCACAAAAGGCAATTTAGAGGACTAATGTCATCATTAAGCTAAAAGTTAGTTAAAAAAGCAATCTCATCTTCTTCTCCCATTCGCAGCTATTCTCTGCAACTTTCAGCGGAAAGCATTTTTTTAATTCTTTTAGTGCATAATTAGCCGATTTCAACCCCAAAGCCTTAAGGATATATGAAGAAACTAATGATATGTTTATCATGAGAAGATATGTAGTCAACTATGTAATTATCTCCTAGTTTTCCTAGTTTATCTCCTAGTTACTTATCCTATTGAAACTCATCCTTGTACCATTATTTATGTACGTAAATGACAATGAGAAAGCAAGCCATTTTGGCAGCAATCATTCTCTTTTCTTCATGGTATCAGAGCCGAACCTGGCTTTCTTAAATTGCAAGTAGTAGCGTGGCTTAAGCATCAACCAAAGGATGACAAGTAACGACGTCCAGGATGGGGCGATAGCCACGAGCAACCAATGGAGAAACATAGATGCGATGTTGCCATACTACATACATGCCTCGGACAGCCCTGGGCAAATCTATGTCAGTGAACTCCTCAACGATGGAAACTACGGGGAATGGGTGAATGACATGAGCAATGCCCTATTCGCCAAGAACAAGGCAGGCTTCGTTGACGGGACAATCCCAAGGCCACCATTAAACTCGCCAAACCTAAACTACTGGATGCATTGCAACGCCATGGTCAAAGGGTGGTTGAAGAGTTCAATGGATAAAGAAGTTTAAAGCAGCGTGCAATATGCGAAGACTGCCCAAAAGATTTGGCAAGATCTTGAAAAAATATTTGGGAAGGGGAATGCACCAAGAGCTTATGAACTAAGGCGTGCCATAGCCCTCCTAAGGCAAGAGAAGCTTTCAGTTTCGGCCTACTACACAAAGTTAAAGGGCTTATGGGATGAAGTGCAGTCCATTTCACCTTGGCCAAAGTGTACCTGTGAGGGTTGTACATGCGACGTTCAGAAGCAACTGACGGAGATGAGAGGCAAAGACCAACTGTATGACTTCCTCATGGGTTTGGACGACACATTCAGCACCAGTGGTCAACATGGCTGGTGAGATAAATTTCACAAAACCATGGATAATTGATTCAGGTGCAACTAAGCATATTACGTGCAATGGTGAAGTATTCGAAGCAAAGCAAGAAGAGAAAGAACAGAGACCAGTGAAAATACCAACTGGAGAAAGCGTGCCAGTCAAGGGAACAGGAAAACTATGCTTGCCAAACGGAATAAGAGTTGATCACGTCTTGAATATTCATAACTTTAAGTGCAACCTTCTTTCAGTTAGCAAATTAACAAAAGAGCTAAACTGTGCATTAACTTTCGTGGCCGACCTTTGTGTAATGCAGGACTTACCTACAAGGAACCTGATTAGAGTGGGTAGCCAGTGCGATGGGCTATATCTCCTTGAGCCAGTGCGAGGTGGAGGTGTGGTAATGACAATAACCAAGACAAATGACATGAAGTCTGGCATCAAAGGCTGGGTCACGCATTAGAGAGGAAACTCAAGATGATGGAGTCGAGCTTTGAACAAGTTAGAGGTAGTAAACTTGAGCATTGTGATTCTTGTATTCGGGTTAAGAAAACTAGACTACCTTTTCCTAAAAGTGAAATAAAAAGTGCTGCATGTTTCGATTTAATACATTGCGACATATGGGGAGGCTATAAGACAGCGTCTTTATCAGGGGCACACTATTTTCTCACCATAGTTGATGATCTCAGTCGAGGAGTTTGGGTTTATCTAATGAAGCATAAATCTGAAGTGAGCCATTATTTGCCTGTGTTTTTAAAAATGGTTGAGACCCAATTCGAAAGAAGAGTGAAGCAAATAAGAGTAGACAATGGTATGGAGTTTCGATCACATCTCATGCAAAGACTATATGATGAGCAAGGCATAGTCTTACAAACCACATGCATCTATACTCCTCAACAGAATGGCATAGTTGAGCGGAAACATAGACATATATTGGAAATTGCACGCGCACTAAGGTTCCATGCTAGTCTACCAATAGATTTCTGAGGAGAATGCGTGCTCATGATAGTCTACATAATAAATAGATTACCATCCACAACAATCGACAACAAAACACCTCATGAAATTTTATTGGGAAGGAAACCAAACTACACTCATTTGAGAACTTTTGGATGTCTTGCGTATGCTCACGAAAAAAGGAGATAGGACAAATTTAGCGAAAGGGGGAGACCCTATGTCTTCATTGGATATCCCAGTGGGCAAAAGGGATATAAACTCTATGACTTAAAAAGTGGAGAGGTTCACGTATCAAGAAATGTTGTGTTCTTAGAGAATGAATATCCTTATAAGAAGCAGGAGGATGACGCAGTGAACCAGAAGGGAATAAGGCAAGAGATGAGAATATCCTATGATCAAGATCAAGAGTATGGAGAGTGCCCACAAGAAGATGAAGGGCACAAAGCTCCCCAAAGGGAAGCAGTCCCTGAGGCGAGCACTGAAGAGGATGCCTCGGCATATGGCAATAAGACAGAGATCGAGACAAGACACAGTCAGCGAATCAAACAGCCCTCGAAGTGTCTTGAAGGATATGAAGTTGATTTGCCACCCTCCATCAAGTAGTCGCAACAGCCTATCCCTCCAACAGGTAACTTCGTGGTATACCTTCTCTCACACTTTGTTGGTTATGAAAAGTTTTCATGTTCACATAAAGCTTTTTTGTCGGCCATCACTATAGACGATGAGCCAAAGACGTTTTCTCAAGCAGTGAAGGATGAACGTTGGAAAGAAGCCATGCGAAAGGAGATAGAAGCGCTGGAGAGAAATGAGACATGGACTCTTGAGCATTTGCAACCATGAAAGAATGCAGTGGACTCTAAATGGGTTTACAAAATCAAGTTCAAGCGAAATGGTGAGATAAAACGCTACAAAGCGCGCCTCGTTGTCAAAGGATTCACACAAATTGAGGGCATTGATTTCCATGAAACATATGCACCAGTCGCGAAACTCGTCACTGTTCGAACCTTATTGGCGGTAGCAGCTAAGAGAAACTGGAAAGTCCACCAACTTGACGTAAACAATGCTTTCCTTCATGGCGATTTGGAAGAAGAAGTTTACATGCGTGTTCCACAAGGGTTCGCAAGGAAGGAAGAGATGAGAGTATGTCGTTTGAGAAAATCATTATATGGACTCAGACAAGCGTCGAGGAACTGGTACCCGAAATTCACGGAGGCCCTGACTGAGCTAGACTTCCAACAATCAAAAGCAGACCACTCCTTGCTCATATACAAAAGAGGTGAGAATTTCGCTGTAGCATTAATCTATGTGGACGACATGATCTTGGTAGGGAATGACAACAAGAAAATGGAAAAAGTGAAGAAGCACTTGAATGAAAGGTTCAGCCTAAAAGACTTGGGAGACTTGAAATATTTTCTGGGCATAGAGGTGGCACGATCGAAGCAGGGTATTGTCCTTAGCCAACGCAAATATAGGCTGGACATCCTAAAAGAAGCTCGGATGAAGGCTTGCCGTCCCAGTGCATTCCCTATGGAACAAACTTGCAAGTTCAAACCTGATGATAGTGGAACGCTTGTCGATGCAGCAAGGTACCAGAGGCTAGTTGGGCGACTGTTGTATCTAACAGTCATAAGACCGGACATAGTGTTTGCGGTTAATATCCTGAGTCAGTTCGTAGCAGCACCATGACAAGCGCACATGGACGCAGCAAAAAGAGTCCTAAGGTACCTAAAGTCAGCTCCTGGACAAGGTATTCTGTTGAAAGCCTATTGTGATTTGAAACTTGAAGCATATAACGATGCCGACTGGGGAGGTTGTCAGGCAACGCGAAGATCTTGCACTGGCTACTTCATCACGCTAGGTGGATCACCAATTTCATGGAAGACTAAGAAGCAAACTGTCGTGGCAAAATCATTAGCGGAGGCAGAGTATAGGGCAATGGCCACAACAGTTAGTGAGATATTATGGCTGCGATGGTTGATGAAAGAGCTGCATGCACCACAGGAAGGGCCAACCATACTATTTTGTGACAACCAAGCAGCTTTGCATATAACAATGAATCCAGTATTTCATGAAAGGACGAAACATGTAGAGATGGATTGTTACTTTGTCAGAGAACGGGTACAATCGCAAGAAATACAGCTAATGAAAATCTGGACTAAAGCACAGATTGCCGACTTGTTTACCAAGGCATTAGGCAAGAACGCTTTTGAATCATTATTGAGCAAGTTGAGCATGATAAACTTACATGCGCCAACTTGAGGGGGAGTGAAGAAACTAATGATATGTTTATCATGAGAAGATATGTAGTCAACTATGTAATTATCTCCTAGTTTTCCTAGTTTATCTCCTAGTTACTTATCCTATTAAAACTCATCCTTGTACCATTATTTATGTACGTAAATACAATGAGAAAGCAAGCCATTTTGGCAGCAATCATTCTCTTTTCTTCAATATATAATCCATTTACCAATATTCATGTTTTTTAAATTATCCAGCGATAAAATCACTGAAAAACAACCCAGAAACTTGCAAATGACGTTGGCTGCTCTGCTCCAGCCGTTCCAATCCGCGGCGATCCAAGGCGGGGCATCGCCGGAAGTAACCGACAGCAGCCACAGTCCTAGTCTTTGAACTTTATGCGACCTCACGATGCCACCGTTTCCTACTGATCTTATCGTGAAAGACATAGTTCCCAAACGTTTCTAATTTTCTTTATTTTATGTCAATGAAACAACTAATAAAACAAAACAATGTTTAGAATCAGGAACCAAGAATGATCACTATTCGGTTAGAACCAAAAAAATTTAAAAATTTGGTTTAGTTAATTCAATTTTTTGGTTCGGGGTCAATTGAAACCGAATAAAAAGAATATCGATTTTGATTCGGTTTCGGTTTGGAGTATCGGTTATTTCGGTAACTAAAAAAACTGAAATTTTTTCAAATCATATTTGAGGTTTTGGTGAGTTAGTTGACAGGTTTAAAAGGAATATAGGTTGAGTGGAAGTAGATAGAAGATTGATGGCTTCTTTTGGAGTTTAACAATCATCCTCTCCTCTACCCATCACTCGCCTGTCGCCTCCGTCCCCTAGCCCACCCCCTTGCATCTGCCCTCCCCCGCACTATCTGCCCTCGCCCCTGCTGTTGCCCCAACCTTCCACTCTCCTCCACCCTCACCCCCACCGTCTGCCCTTGCCCTTGCCCTGCTGTCTGCCCTCCCCCTCCACTCACCCCCACTTTCTGCCCTCACCTCCACCCCTCCAGCATCTTTCTCCGACCCAACCTTCTCCAATAGCCGCCGTTAAAAACTACACCCCCACCTTCAATCCGGCACTGCCAATAAACAGCTTCTGCATTTAATTCGATGGAAGATGAGTTAAAATCAATCTTCCAAAATCTTCCGACCTCCACCATAACCGTGTTTTGCTCAACTGGGGGAGATAAGTACAAACCCCAGAATGGTCCACAATTTCTTGCTATTTAGTTGTTTAAGCCACTACGTTTCTCTATGTTACAAGTGCATCACTGTGTTAGGATATGACTTTTTTCGGTTATTTCTGTTTTAAACCAAACTAAACCAAATATTTCGGTTCGGTTTTACTTCGGTCTAGAGGCTTAATTCGGTTAATTTGGTTTCTAATTATAATAAACAAAAAATTGAATAAACTGAAATTTTTTATTCGATTTAAACCGAATAAACCAAATGATCAGCCCTAACAGGAACTAACAAGCACCGCATTAATCAAAATATACATCAGACAAAGAATCTAATATCCAACTACATAATCCGAGAACCAATTTAATCCACTCATGTATCTTATGATCATGTATTAGGCTCTGATACCATATGTTGATTTTTCTAGCTTATCAAGATTATATATGAGAGGATAGAACACAAATTAAATTGAAACAAACAAAAGATCTTATATGATTTAGGCTCCATCGATGAACATAGCGAAAACAAGATCGATTAATACACAAGTCTTTCTCCCTTATTTCAATCGGCAGCTCTTCTAATGGGTGGAAAATTTTTGCCCTAATCACCTTAGCTAAGGAAGGAAGCTAGCTTTTGATTTATATAGAAGTTTATGGGTCTACCCATTAATAACCACATGAACTCTCATTAACAACCACATGAACTCTATGACCCACACTAATATAACCTACATTTTATTATATAATTAAAGTTACAAGCCCAAATAATTAAATCATAACTTTTATGGGCTTTGTATATCTTATAATTGAACAATTAAATCTTAATCCATTTTAATAAAACACACATTAAAATTAATGTTAGCTCATATTAAAATATCCTACACATCCATCTTCGGACACCAAAAACTAAATAAAACTCCCATAGCTAGTGTCAAATATCTAAAGTCATGTTCTCACCGGTACTTCACAGAGCTCTTAGGTTTAGGAGCAGCAGAACGGCCACCAACATGCCACCAACATGTGAATCCAACTTTGCTCTTGGGTAAGATTTGAAACCCACCTCCCCACACAAAGGAATTGATTTTGTTTCATTTTTTTTTTTCTATTTTCTAGGTGTGACACTTGAGAATGCAATTTTTTATAGTTTGGTAAGATGGTAGATGTTTGCCATTCTCAAGTGGCATATAATTAGAGATTGTGTTTTGTGTGTTCCCTTTCATATAACCTAAATAACTATTTTTCAATTTTACAACTACTTACTTTGGTTGATCTTCATTTTTTTTATTGCTCAGACTATAGGATCTAGCAGTTTATTACAACTATTTCTAAATTCTTAAAACTGATCCTGAAAAGCTTGCTAAAGTAATTGATGTTTATTTTTTGTTCTATTTCTTAATTAATTTTCCAAATCTAACACATCAAAATTTCATGTAGTTAAGTTCTAAAAAATATACTGCCCAAGCCACATATTGATATGCTGGTTGCCATTGTTAATTTATTAATCAACGCTTTAACCATAACTTGGCTTATTAGATTATCTAAAGTGGCAAGGGTGAAAGAGGAAACTAGGACTTTGGAGTATGGTTATTTTTGTAAACCAAAAAGTGAGGATAAGCACTCTCCTTGTGCCAGGTTTTAACAGGGAGAAGGGGATCATTGTCAGTCTTGATCACGGTCAAGGTCACTCTCAGCCAAGAGCAACGCCGAAGCCTTTTGCTACCATAGCTTGCTGGCAATGAGAACGCAATGTAGCCCTACGTACTCCAGTTTTCGATAAATATGGTTCCAAAGGAAGCATGGATTAAAGCCCTTTGGTTGCCACCCAGTTGGAAGATGAATTTCTATTCTTCTTTAATTTCTGGCTTCCGATTCAATAGCTACGACAAAGGCAGGGAATTTAAGCTACAATCAATGCACCTAGGTGCAGCAAAGAGATGTTGAAGGTGCTGGGGCTTAAGGACTGCTCTTGCTATGTCCTTTTTGTTTTTGGAAGGTGGAAGGACCCAAACATCTGCTGCAGATTATAGCTGTTCTTTGGGGCTTAGGGGGGGCAAGATTGAGGGTCAAAGAAGGGCACTTTGTGCCATGAAAGCTGGGGGCGGCAGTTGCTGCTGTTCGCTTTTGAGAAGAGCCCAAAACTGGAGCAGGATGGGCTGTTTTGAGCTGAGTGTATAGTTGCCATTGACAGCCACGAAATACAGGTCTGGAGCTGCGATTTGAGGCGTGTTTGCGGCTCAATTTCATAGCCAAGGACCACTACATGGGCAACGGAGTGAAGGTTGAGTTTGGGCTGATATTGGCTGCGCAATGGATGAGGTTTCTAGCACAAAGTGGCTAATTCTGAAGTGGCTCTGCAACAGCTGCTGGACAGCGGTGAAATTGAGCTGAGAGCTCAGTTGAGCAAGGTTTAAAGTATGGTTTAGAGCCTCAAATTCATCTAAACGAGGCCCAAGGCATTAGGTAAGGGTTACATGATTAATCTGGCCTTAAGTTACAAGATTTCATTGCTGGAAAAATCTGTTCTGTTACTTTGTTTATTAAGTTGCTGTCCATGTGGTGCTTGCTAGAAATAGTAGGTCTTTGGCAAAATCTGGCCTTAAGTTACATGGTTTAGCTTAGTGTTCACTAAGGGCTTCACTAATGATGTTATATATGACGACTTATATGTTAATTCTTGAGATAATGGCTGCTGGGAACTCATATGCTAATTTTCTTGTTCGAAATTTAAGGTAAAAATGCTCTAGCGGCCCCCAAACTTTGCAAACTCAGTCATGTTAATCCTTAAAGTAAAACTGGGACAACGACAATTCTTTAGAGCTTAGTCCAACTTGGTCAAAGAAGAGGCCCACAACTAGCGGTGTTATCAAGCCGAGCTGAGCCCAAACCCCTTAGGCTCGAGCTCTGCTTGTTTTACTCTGAGGGGTGCTCAGGCTCGGGCTCAAGCTCGACGACCTTAGAGAAATTATGCTATGGTTCTGCTCTGGATGGTACTCAAGCTCGATTAGAACATTTGGGAGGCTCGAAAAACCTGTTAAAAAGTTCAATGTATGAACTCGGTTCAAGCTCGATTAGGCATACTCAAGCTCTAGCTCAAGGAGCTCATTTTGAAAAAGTAATTATAATTAGTAGTACTTAATGATATTTAGTGACTTTAATATATAGACAAATTAAACACATTTATATTAATAATATTATATAAGGTTCAATAGGGTCAAAAACCTATCGAATTGAACACTAATAGATTCGAGCTTGATTCGATAAAATATTCAAATCTCAAAATTGGCTCAGGCTCGAGTTTAAAGTTCGATAAACTTGGTTTATTAACAATAAATTCAAACTCGAGCTTGAATAGTTCGATAAATGCTCAGTTTGTTACCACCCCTACTAACAACACTAAACATGGATGACGCCGTCAATGCTCCGCCGGAGACAGAAGGAAACAAAGGGATGTAGGGCTAAAAAAGAAAAGAATTGGCGCGAATCTGGGAAAAGGTTGGCGCCTTTATGTTCGTGGACCGCGGAAAATATCACTTCGTTTTTCTTTTCGGTTCAGACGGAGAAAGAAGAGGAAAAAAAAAAGCAGAACAAGTTGTTCATGTGTGTGGACCAGTGAAGCGTGGCAGAGTGAAAATTGAGAGAATCTGAACCGCTGAAGACAAGGGAGCTACGTACTTGGTATATGACAGGTATTAGAACGGTTGGATTTTCGAATTACATAGAGCAGGGATTTTTTTTAATATTAATTGAATGAAAAGTGGAGAACAAATGTTCAGGGAGTGGAATAATTGTTTATGCGTATGTGTGTCTTCGCTGGTTAATGGAGTAACATTAAAAGCAATGGTGTATTTAAATGATTATGTATGTATCTCTGGTGCATTATTATCGGACCATATATATTTATTCATATTAAATTTTTGCTTTATATTTGTAGCCTAATTTGAAATTTGGGGCATTTATTATTGTTATTAATCATGGGGCAAGTTTTGTGGAGAAATCATGAACTGTTATGTTAATCATAAGATATGTTCACACGAATTTGATTATGGGATATTGGCGTGTGGAAGATATTTTGAAGAATTTGGGATATCAAAAAAATGATGTCAAGGTTTATTATAAAGTCCCTAAATTGTATTTTTGTTAAGTGTTAAAATTGTTAAATGATAATCCCTCTACAAAGGATATGGTCAAACACATCATTAAACATGGGACAATTGAAGTGTATATTAAACATAATGAGGTTGGCCCCACTATACTAAGTTGGAGGAAAGATGAGACAGAGAGGGATATTACACACAATGTGAGTGTTGGTGTAGTAAATGAGATTTAAATAGGTGAGGGGTCATCGTCAAATGTGCACGTGGACAAATAGTCAAACAATGAAATTGATGAGGCATTTAAGGAGGTGTTAGAGCAGTTGAAGTCTCCGATTGGTGAGCATTTTAATGCCGGTAGTAGGGAAGATGCAGCTAGTGAAGCCTTTAACTGTGTGCATACAGAAGATGATAGAGACTTTGACAGTGAACAAAGCTATGAAAGTGAAGATGAAGAACTAAAACGACTAGATGTTGCTTTACAATCGAATGAGGATAAGGAACTAAATGATTCAATAAAGAAAATTTTGGAATATTCAAGAGATGGAAATGCAAGGCTAGATAATTTTCTTGAAGTGATTATTAATGAAGAAGCTTTTGTTGCTATAACATTCTTGATTGAAACTGATGTAAATGAAGGTCAGTCTATATTCAAGAAGAACGGTGTTGAATATATTGCTGACTTTGATCCAAGAAGCTTTTGCACGGACAACAAAGTTGAGGATGTTAATGGAGAAATAATTGTAGTAACCAGAAGAAAACCTAGATGGCCAATATATAATGAGGAGGCTAAGATTTATCATATTGAGGCTAGAATGATGCTTAAAGATCACAAACAGTTCTAAAAGGCTTTGATCAAATACTTCATTCAAAAGAAATGTTACTATGTCAAGAATGAAGCAACATGAATAAGGTCACGTTGCAAAGGAGAAGGTTGTCCTTAGGAAATAGTTACATTAATAGAAAGCAAAAAGAGCTATTTCAGTGCAAGCTATTCAACAACATTCATGAGTGCTATATTGTGAATCATATTAAGAGAGCCACATCAGTTTAGATGGTTACTGAATATAGTGATTTAGTTACTTATCACACTGGAATTAACCCTAGTTACATTCAAGACATAACAAAGAAACAGTTAGAGATTGAGCTGCCAATCAACCAGTGTAAAAGAACAAAGTTGAGAGTTGTTAAAGCACTTGAGAGAGATGTATCACACAAATATGCCAAACTTGGAGATTATGCTGCAGCCTTGAGGACACCTAACCCTGGCAGCATAATTGATATTGAGGCTATTCCTACTACACCAGGATGTAAGCATGGGTTAAGAGGATTATATTTGTTTTGCAGCACTAAAGAAGGGTTTCTAGAAGGTTGCAGACCATTTATAGGGTCCGACGAGTATTTTTTTGAAGGAGTTATTAAGGGACAACTATTGATAGTTATAGGAAACGGTGAAAACAATCAAATGTTTCCTTTAACTTAGGCTGTAGTGGAATTGGAATGCACAGAGCTATGGCTTTGGTTTTTGAAGCACCTTAAGGTTGATATCCAAATAGTAGGTAGAAGTGGTGTTACATTCATGTCGGACCAGCAAAAGGTTATTCTTAGTAATTTATACCTATGTTGCAATGAATATTTTTGTAAATGTTTAACTAAGTTGTTCATTGTTTTTCTTTTAAAAGGGCTAATTAATATGGTTTCCCAAACATTTCCAGTAGCGGAGCATAGGATTTTTGCTCGGCATGTCTACAATAACCAGTACCCTAATCATAAGGGTGATGCATTTAGGGGTGCTTTCTATGCATGCGCAAAGAGCACAATTGAGCAAGCATTTAAGAAGAACCTTGAGGAGCTACACAAATTGAAGGAAGGTGCAGCAGCTACTACAATGAAAGCAGATCTGAGAAGTTTATGTAAGGCTTTCTTTTCCTGCACTTGTTAATGTGACTCTATTGACAATAATTGCTGTGAGGGATTTAATTTTGTATTGGTGAAAGCTATGAGCAAGCTAATTATCTCAATATTAGGTGAAATTAGAGAAACAATTATAGATAAAGTGGTAAAAAGAAGGCTTTTCTGTAGTAGATGGAGGGGGAATATAGGAAAAGGGTCTTGGATAAATTGTAAAACAATACTAATTCAAGTTATAGGTGACATCTCTAGATGGAATGAGGATTATGGATATGAGGTGAAGTGTGGTACAAACAGTTATGTTGTCTATCTTCACCAAAAGACATATGACTGTAAAGCATGACAATTATCTGAAATACCATGTATACATGTTTGATGTATATTGATATCAAAAGATGAAAAACTTGAAAACTATGTCACACATTGGTATCACAAAGACATGCTGTCAAGGCTTATGCACACCCTATTAGGGTCATGTCTGGTGAAGAGTTATGGCCAGATAGTGGATTTGATCCCATTAAACAACCACTTCCAAGGTCTATGCTTGGTAGGCCCCAAAAAAAGTGAAGAAAATCTAAAAATGACCCTAAGAAAGTTAATAACAAATTGACAAGAGGAGAAAGAATCATGACTTGTAGTAATTGTGGAGAAGAGAGGCATAACAAAAGGGGCTGTAAACAACCAGACTCAAGAAGTAACATTAATAAGAATACAAATGTCAATGTAAGTTTGATACACCTCTTTGTTGCTATAACATGCATTAATATTTTCCCAACTTCATTTATTCTCCTTTTCAGTATTTTCTTTTTTCAACAAGCTGGAGAAGTTCATACAGTCACACAATCAACTTCAATGTTGGCAACTTTCACTTAACAGTTTATCAATATGACAAACTCTGAGGTTATTTCATAAATTTATAGCTATAGTTTAAATCTTTGGTTAGACTGGTGTTATGGTTGTACTTACATTCCTTGTTTTGCAAACCTCAATTTGAAGGGGTATGTCAACATTAAGTTCAAGTGTTAATGCTAGGAAACTTGGAAAAGAAAAGATCATTGGAGTTGGCCTTTACACAAACTCTATTAATGGGAAAACTATCTTAAACATATGTATATACATCTATATTTAATTTTTTTTTTTTTTCAAATGCTTACTAGTTCTAAATTTTGGTAACTTGTTCTGTTTTTTTATCAATTTGTAGCCTAGACTGCCAAGTGAAAAAGAGATATAAAGGCAGCCCTTGTAATGCATTTTGGTTATCAAGTTCAAGAACAATGTTCATGTTTTTTGTTAGTACAGTGGGAGTTAGTTTGGTTGGGTAGAATCAGTTGTTCCTTAGGAGTTTCGTGAGCTAACAATTGATTTAACAAAATTATTCAACTCTCAACTTACAAAATATTTTGTACCCTTATATGAGCACTTTGATGTTAAAAGTTGTTAGTGTTATGTATTCCAGTTTCTGTTGTGCATGGAATACATATTTAAAATAGGGCATCAGTAGTTAATGGTATACCAGCACTATATTTCAAGTTTGTCATAAAACAGATCAATCTATTGTTTCTTAAAATTTTGGCATGAATTTATTTCAGCTGATCAGTCGCATAGCAACACAATGTTTGAATAACACTGAAATTCATTTTATCATGGAATGACTGTTTCAGGGAGATACATACACGTTTTTGGTCCACCAGAAAACAACATAAAACAAAATGGATGCCAACCTAAAAAAAAAAAACCAAAATAGCCTTACATTTTGTCCTATACAAAATACCATTTCCCATGTTTGAATAATCCTATTGCAACCCCAATAGACAATGCAACACAAAACAAAGCCAATTTCCCATCATTACTTCCTCTATGCAACCTTTTTTTCCTAACAATCTCCATTAACCCCATCACATCCTTGGAAAGTAGACGAAGCTTGACTTCACATCCACATAGACAATTACCTCCACCAATTGAATGTTGCCCAGCTTCTCTCACCTTGGCATGTAACAATGCATTATCTGCCTCTGCTTTCTTAACTGGTACCAATAACTCTAGTATGGCTTTCCTTACACCAATTGGAAATTCACCATTTATCCACTTCAAAAATCGATACCCACATCCATCTATCTATTCAAAGCAACAAAATAACACAAATTTTAGCCATCTTTCACATCCCACACAAAACAATAGACAGAACAAAAAAAAACTTGATATGAACCTCAAAATTCACAGAGCCATAATACTTTCTTCCAACATTTTCTGGATTTGTCCAAGCTGTCTTTTGAACTATAGGAAGGTTGCAAGCACAATGATATGGAACTTCCTTTTCTCTAAAAACTCCATTGTTTCCTGTCCCTAGCGAATCACTTAATGACCAGGTCATCCCCAGACGGAACCTCCTATTCTCTTATCTATCCTCATATTTTTTGACAAATTTAGTGCCATTAATAGCTTAACCAACAAGATTTTTGGAAAAAATTGAACTCCTCACCATCGTCAGATAGGATATAAGTTGGAGGATGAAGAGGCTCATATAAGCTCATCTAAGTACTAGAAGACATACTTCTACTTAAATCTATATATTATTTTCAAGTGAATTTTTCTCATTCCTGAACATACTCTAGCTAAGAACTGAACTACATTAAATCTTGTGCATATTTGCTTGGTTGTGTCTGACTTCTATTACACTTGATAAGTGATTTGAAAATTTTCTTCTCGAGAAACCAAAAACCTTGGATTTTAAAAGATGTGTCATGTCATATGTGAGGAAAGTAGCCATAGGAACTCGACTGAGTATAGTCATTCAAGATGAGTCAATTTCAAAAGTATGAAGTTAAAGAATATTTATTATAAGAATACATCTCCTTCTTGCACCTAACCTTCCCTTCTCCCATAAACTGAATATTCATTCCCTTGATATCAATTGAGTTTCAAGAAAGAAGAACTCCTATTTTGTAAGAAAAAAGTGGCCTTGAGCTTCTAGAACACTTTAATTAAGCTATCTAGCTTAATAAGTTGACATACCAAGCTTAAGAAGAACTCATATATAATATAAAAAAAAGGTAAGAAATAGAAAGGCAAGTCATGATGCTTGCTAAGGCAAAAACAGAGCTCTTGCAAAAAAGTAGGACTAGATTGATGTTAGGTTTGCACAATAAAACATTTTTCTAATGGCAATTAGTTAAGACATTGGAACTTATAGAGCTCGTGTTGAAATGCTTATATTTTGTATATGTTGGGTCATAAGATTTTCCTACAAGTTAAAAAGTCCCTTACTAAGAGTTATCGAATTCTCACTTCTTATATTCATATTGTACAGAAAATCAATGTTGTTGAACTTAACACCAAGTAAGAAGATGCTAAGTTTGATTCTTTGTTGTAGGTATAAGTTCATGAAATTTAGATTGATTCTAAGTTTCAGTTGGTTATTGTTGTAGGCTAACAAAGTTGTTTTATGGCCTTGGTAGTGAGTAGGCTAATAAGGGTACAAGAGAAGCAAAGCGACTGTCAACTTTGAAGCAAGTGAGCTCAAGTTAGAGCTAAGTTGTTTTCTAATCTTGGACATGATAGAAAGTTGAGTACCTAAGCGTACTCAACTGAATTTCTAGCATAGATAAGAGTGTAATGACTTATGTGTTTTATACACATATGTTGTTTTTTGGTTTACATTATACTTAAATGATGTTCATATGGTTGACACTTGAAGCGTCACTTGTTTATTTGGCTTCAATTTATGTTTGTTTTAAGTGTTTTATAAAATGCACATAATTAAATTTTTCACAAGTGACCTTAGGTAGGTGTCCATGACACATTCACATTCAAATGCCCATAACCTAATGCCATATAATTTTTGAATCACCAGTTCTAGAGATCAAGACACAATTTTTCATATCAGAAACTTCTAAAGGAAACATTCTATCTTGTGCTCTGGGAATGCTAACAATTTTTTTGCTTGTTTTCTTTTTTTTCTTTGGTGAAGCAAGTATTAGCATCAAACAGAATAGAGCATCCACCATCCATTATTTGCCCAATTCTTAACAAATTATGAGCTAGATTTTGGCCATATTGCACATTAGGAAGAAGTTTTACATTACCCTGTGGAGTTTTTATGGCAATTGTACCTTTCATTTCAACTCACATCTGTTGTCATCATCGAGTCAAACTTCACTTCTCTATGACTCATCAAGTTTCCTAAACACTAACTTTGTGCCAGACATATGGTTAGAGCATCTACTATTTAAAAATCACACGGTATTGGCAATATTAACAATAAGATAATTAGGCATAAAAAGCTTACTTTCTTTTTCAACTTTTTGGTAAAATTGGCTTGGTTCTGCTCCCTTTGCTTGGATTAACAATAAGCTTCTTTGTAGCCATCTTTCTTGTGGAAATGGTATTGAATGTTACTTTTAGTCTGGCATCGATCACCAGATTGTTCTCTTCTTTTGCCTCGACCATGGTCTTGACCATGAAACGCATCTCTGCTTTGTCCATAAACTTCTAAATTTTCTAACTTTTCATTGTAAGGGGACCTTCCTTTAACCTGAAAAGTCTTCTCCTAAACTTTTCATTGGACTTATCGATCCTAACGTCATGGGCTAACAAAGAGTTCTTTAATTCATCAAGAGTATAAGTTGTCAAGTTCTTATACTCTTCAATCATAGCAACAACATGATCAAATTTAAAGTTCAATTCTTTAAAACCTTGCTGACAATAGTTTCACCGGTAACATTTTCTCCATAGGATTTCACATGATCAACAATTCCAGACACACGGGACATAAATTCTTGCACAGTTTATTTCTCTTTCGTAGCTAGCATTTCAAAATAATGAAAAAAGTTTTATATTTCTACTACAATTACCTTTTTGTCACCCAAAAATTCTTATTTCAGAGTCTCCCATGCATGATTGAAGGTGCTAGTAAATGCAATTTAGAAAAAGAGATCATCATCCAATGCCAATTGAATGAAAAACAATGCCTTTACATTAACATCTTTCTTTTAAATTTCTAGTCACTGTTGTTCTGACTCATCCGGATTTGGATCCTCAAAGACTTTCTACATCAAGTCCCATAGATCTTGAGACTTGCACTAAAAGAGAGATTCAGTGGAGCAATTAAAAAAATGATTGAAATTTAGTTGCTAATGCCATCAGTCACTAGGTTGTAGGCTAGGGAAAATCAAGCAACTGAAAAGAAACTGTACTTATTCAATGGCTCAATTTCAATAGCTAGTTAAATGCTTTTAGCCATGTTCAATTGCTAGTCATTTTGAAAATCTAGAAATGGTACTCTTCCCCTTTAAAGATTGGAATTATGGGCTACAATGATGGGTTTGCGTCATTGCTCACCATCTAAAATTTTTCTCTAGTTCTTGTGTTTTTGCTCAAAGTACTCTATTTTGCTGTTCTATGCCTTTGTCTAGAGCAACCTTCCCTATATATTTTTTTAGTGAGGACAAGAAAAGGCAGAGGGCTCTACGTGTCTGACTTTCTCACTCAAAGTCTCTAATCCTATTTGTTAGGGAGGTCTGAACCGAGGAGATCTATCAAGCGAGATACCTTATCTGGTCATGGCCTCACACATATTCCCAAAAGCTTAAGTCAATGAGATAAGAGATCACCACTATAGACAGAAAATGTTGTGACCATGTGTAGTGCGTGAGATATATATATATATATATATCTCACGCACTACACATGGTCACAACATTTTCTGCCAAGTGCAAGCCTCGATGTGTCAAGGGCATACTTAACTATGAGCAAACATACAAAAAACAAACACTTTTCAGGTTCTACCATCTTGAGAGTCGCAAATGCTCTTGCACTTCCCAGTCATGTCAATCAGGTGGGCGGAGCAACACATGATCATCCACACTTTGTGTCGTCAAACAAATCATGTCAATCACGAGGGTGGATCATCGAATCAATATAAAACTCCAATACATCAGTATCATTCTTAGTTGAACCATTGGCTCAAATAGCAAGATTTGTTGGGAAAGTATAAAGAATAAGGGAAGTGGGACACACACTTGCTCACTGCTTTGGCAAACTCAGCAATTTTTTTTTATTTTCACTCTTGCATATGAAAGCAATAACAACAGCCTATCATATATGCTTACAAAATAACAAGCAATCCTAATTTTAAGCGAAGATAATGGACTACTACCCTAATAAATCTCAATAGAAAAATCAATAATTAAACAAGGTAAATTGATCCAATAAATAAGAAGTTATCCATCCATAAACCATCAAAAGTATGAAGTTGAAGAATATTTATTAAAATATTATATGAATGTATCTTCTCGTTCACCTAACCGTCCATTTCGCTATAAAGCGAATGTTCATTCCCATGATATCGGTTTCAGGCATCATTGGCAGTTGTACTTTATTTTCTGACCTAGGTTAAGCAAGTTAATTTTCATCATTTGGAAGGTGAACACAAAGGGATTGTTCTCTATTATATTGTACCGACTGCCCGAGAAGGTCTGGGCTGCAGCAAGCTCGAGCACAAGAACCAGAAAAGGCGCAAAGACATAGAGAAACGCCGGCGCCACACCGCCGATGACACAGACCAGAATGGCAAGCCACAGTCGATGAGACACCACCACGAATAGACCAGTAACAAACGCCAGCGCCATCCCTAGAAGCGAAAACCACGTGAGACAAATGACGAGAGGCAGAGTGTTCATGAATGACCTTTTGTCTCGTTGGGCAGATGACCAGAAAATTAAAACCGCGGCCGTGATTGAAAAGGTCATGGCTACCGCGTCAGCGATGACAAATACTTGGAAGGCGGACTTGCGAAGCAGCATAGCTAGGCCTGCGTCTGGACCGTCGCTTTTGAAACCACCTGGGAGAGTGAGAGCTGCTGTGAAGGTGAAAGTGGCTATAAGCGTTGTCATGATCTGTAGAGTTTGGGCCATTTCTTTACTTTTGCGTCCCCTCTGATCTAACTTTTTGTAGTATTCCTCGCCCGATTCTTCAACCCTGCCTTGCTCAAGTATGTCTTTTATATCGATGGCTCGCTTCTCGTATGATCTCTTCAACGCTTTTAGAGTCAAATGCTGCAACAAGAAAAACGCTTTTAGAGTAGTGTAGACTCGCCCAGACATGATACAGATATTTGGACAAAATTTTGTGGAGGTACCTGCTGTAATTCCATTCCAAGGTCATCAGAGAATTGAACAGTTTCCAAAGCAGTTTGACCCGACTTGTTGTTGGCCCTGATTTCCACCTTGGAATTCCCACAGAGGGTGTAAACAACAGTGCTGTGGAAGTTCATGGCAGCCAGATGCAGGGGAGTGTTTCCGTCACAGTCGACAGAATTCACAAGATCTCCCATCTCTGGCAGCTTCAAGGTGTACGAAACAATATCATGGAACCCGTTTTTCGCAGCGATATGAAGGATGTTTTGTTGCTTGTTGTCGACGAGCTCAACAGAATCCGGGCAGGGGTCGAGAATCAGCTTTAGAATGCTCAGTTTTCCTCGCTCGGCAGCAAGGTGGATGGGGGCTTGGCCATTCTGGTCGCCCTTATATGCGAGGGAAGGATCTCCCTTTAGCAATTCGCTGACCATTTTCGGGCGATCAAAGGCTGCTGCATAATGAAGAGGGCTCCTCTCCTTGTCGTCCAGCTTCAGGATGAGCTCTTTTTTAATTTGCAAAATCGAGAGTAGAAAATCTAACAAGAAGAAGAATATATACAAGTTTGGATTGCAAACGATCAGATCAGAGAATAAACATAGATCAACAACACTTTCCACAGGACAAATTAAAATGGATTTTCAATAACTAGCAAATGGGATTAAGTACGTACCCCTCCAAACTTATAAATATTTTTTCTTTTTTCTTTTTTGTTAATATCCTTGATCTAATAAAGAAAAATTAATTTCTTCTAAGCAGGCACGGAAATAAAGACCTTTCATATATATATATATATATAATTAATTAATTTAAATTCTTTATTAAGTGCATGAAGCATAAAGTTATCTTTAGCACATCGGCTGAAGGTCACATTAGACATGTTTATGGTGCAGTTTCTTGCTGGGCTTAATCAAGCCTACATTCGCAACTCATAGTAAACAATTTCACAATTTACAAACCATAATCACTGTAGAAAAACTCGAGAAGAGAAAACGTTTCTCTGCTACTTTTACTGAAGTTCGCATAAGTACATATATACTTGAGTTACAAGGTTTCCTACTACAAGTGCACAACTAAACGATAAGGGAGAAGTAAAAAGAAGTGAAGATAATGAAACTATCTGGATGAGTTCTAACTCAATCCTACTGCTGCTGTAAGTCTGAATACCTGAGGAGAAATAATTCCAATAGCCCCCCTCAAGCTGAAGTGTGAAGGAACGAAACACCAAGCTTGCCAAGAAGGTTATGAAAATGTTCATGGCAAAGTGCTTTCGTAAAGATGTCAGCTGGTTGTTCTCGAGAAGGAAGATACTGCGTTTTGAGCTCCTTGGACTGAAGACGCTCTCGTATAAAATGACAGTCCATCTCAACATGTTTGGTCCTTTCATGATAAACAGGATTTGCTGAGATATGTAACGCAGCTTGATTGTCATAGAAGAGTTGCATGGGCCGTGAATGATCAATTGTGAGATCTTTTAGAAAAGCACGAGTCCAAAGTAATTCACTGGTGGCTGCTGCCATTGCTCTATACTCGGCTTCAGCGGAAGAGCGGCTAACAGTGGTCTGCTTCTTGGTCCTCCAATAGAGAGGTGCTGGACCTAAAGAGACATAGTATCCTGTTAAGGACCGTCGAGTCTCAGTGCAAGCTCCCCAATCGGCATCACTATACCCCTTGAGCTGGAGGTCGTTCTCTCGTGGGAAGAACAAGCCCTGTCCTGGTGCTCCCTTTATGTATTTCAGCACTCGGGTGGTTGCTTGATGATGCTCCAAGCCTGGCTCCTGCATATGTTGGCTGAGGATATTGACAGCATAACAAATGTCCGGCCTAGTTATGGAAAGGTATAGTAACTGCCCAACTAGGCGACGATAAGGACCTGGATCTGTCAATTGATTTTGCGAGGGACGTGTGAGATGGTGTTGCTGAACCATGGGTACTCGGCTTGGCTTTGCTCCCATTAGACCTGTGTCCGACAGAATGTCTAAGGCATATTTTCTCTGACTAACGAATATCCCCTTCGAACCATGTGCAACCTCCAGTCCAAAAAAATATTTGAGAGTCCCTAAGTCCTTCAAGTGGAAGCGTTGATGTAGGAACTTCTTCAACTCGCGACATTCATGGACATCATTTCCTGCTAGTACCATATCATCCACGTAGATAAGTAGCGCTAGGAATGATTTACCTTTGTTGCGGGTGAACAATGAAGTGTCCGCATGTGATTGAATGAAACCATACTCCTTTAGTGTTGATGAAAGTTTTTCAAACCACTCTCTCGATGCTTGTTTTAGCCCATAGAGAGATTTTCGTAGTTTACAAACCCGAGTATCCCCATGTGGTAGGTATCCTGGCGGTGCTGCCATATATATGTCTTCATGGAGATCACCGTGAAGGAATGCATTATGTACGTCTGGCTGGTGGAGTCCCCAGCCTTTTGCCGCGGCCACTGCAAGGAGGCACCGGACAGTGTTGAGTTTGGCTACGGGAGCGAAAGTCTCGTGGTAGTCCAACCCTTCGACTTGTGTAAAACCTTTAGCCACAAGGCGTGCCTTATACCTGTCAATTGAGCCATCTGAACCGTACTTAATTTTGTATACCCACTTACAACCAACGACTCTTTTTCCTTTTGGCAATGGCACAATGTCCCATGTCTGGTTTGTTTCTAGTGCGCCAATTTCGGCCTTCATTGCTTCTCGCCAGCATTGTTCCTTTTGGGCTGCCGAGAAGGACTTAGGTTCCAAGCCAGTTAAGATTGCTGCAAGAAAGTGCTGGTGGTGCAAGGAAAAATGGTCATTGGTAAGAACGGAGGTAAGAGCATGAGGAGTACCTGAAAAGGCCATTTCGGAGTGTGATGAGTGACCAGGAAGGCTGTAGTCATAGTCCGTCAGATGTCTCGGTACTTGTCTAGCTCGTGTACTTCGTCATTGGCTTTGTTCATGTTGTGCCGGATCTTCTTCATCTCCGGATGGCATCTGGTAGTCTTGTTCCTCATGTTCATCGTGTTCTGAGGGCGGTTCATCTGATTCTGGTATCAAGGTTTCGGGCAGGGGCATGTTAGGCTGAAGGTTTTGCTAGTTGGGTCTTGTCGGAGGGTTATGTGATTGAAGCTGGAAGGGGAATACCGTCTCGTGGAAGACTACATCTCGAGTAGTGAAGTACTTCTGTGTCTCTAAATCAAAAACTCGATATCCCTTTTGATTGGTGGGGTAGCCAGTGAAGATGCACGTGCGCGACCTTGGATGAAACTTGTCCTTTAGTTGTAAGGGGTTTATGGCATAAGCATCCAATGACTCGCATGTGATCATAGTCCGGTTTTTTGCCAAACAACACTTCATGTGGTGTCTTATTCTTTAGGGCTTGGCTAGGAAGTCGGTTGATGATGTAAGTGGCAGCTAACACACAATCATCCCAAAATTTGATGGGCAAATTTGCTTGAAACTTAAGCGCTCGAGCAATATTTAGGATGTCCCTATGTCGCCTTTCTACTCCACCATTTTGTTGGGGCGTCCCAGAGCATGAAGTTTGGTTTAAAATCCCTTTTGACTTGTAAAAAACTCTCATCGCTCCTTCTGTCAACTTTGGAGCATTATCACTTCTCACAATCTTGACATTTCACCCAAATTGAGTGACTATCACATTGTAGTATGTTTCAAAAATATGGGAGGCGTCACTCTTTTGCTTCATGAGGAATGTCCAAATGGTCCTTGTATGATCATCAACTAACGTGAGAAAATAGTGTGCTCCATTCGTTGTTGCTATCTGATATGGTCCCCATATGTCCATGTGAATGAGTTCAAATGGAATAAGGCTTCTTTTATTACTCAATGGAAATGGTGACCTAGAAAGTTTTACTAACGGACAAATTTGACATTCCTTACAGACTTTTGTGGACTCAACTGAAGAAGAAAAAAATGGGATTGTCTCCAAGCTTGCGCCGGATGGATGTCCCAGCCTCTGGTGCCACAATTCCCCCGAGATATTGCTAACTACCATGGCTCGTGAATCATCCATCTCCTTATTCTTGAAAAAATACAGCCCTCCGATCTCCTCACCCACTCCAATCAGCTTCTTCGATGCTCGATCCTGTAAGACATAGAAATCAGGAAAAAAGATTGCAACACAATTGTGTTGCTTGGTGAGTTTGCTAATGGACAGAAGGTTGTATTTAAAGTGAGGTGCCAAGAGTACGTCTTTTAGGTCCAAGTCATGTTTTAAAAAGCATAAGCCAGTTTTGGTTACATTTTCTATCGAACCATCAGGCAATTGGATTGTTTGTTTGGTTATGTTTTGGGGATCTTTTAGGAGGGTTTCATGTGCAGTAATGTGGTCAGTGGCGCCAGTATCTAGGATCCAGGCTTTATCTAGGCTAGGTTTTAAGGAAAAGGTGTTACCAGCAAAATTGACTGCACTTGTTCCTCTGTCCTTCCTCAACAGGTCCAAAAGCTGCTGGTATTGCTCGGTTGTCAAGCCAGCAACGGTTGATACTTCCTGGTTCTCATTTTGGCCCTTCTTTTCACAATGGTTCGCATTGCTCTTCTTCTTGTTTTGTTTGATCCTCCTGGGCTGCCAATTCTCTGGGTATCCAATTATTTCATAGCAATTTTCTTCTACGTGCCCAACACGGTTACAGTGATCGCATCGCGGCCTGGGTTGACTTCCCTCCTTGTTGTTGATCATGGCCTTTGGTTGCGTTCTAGCTGTAAACGCTCCTACAGCCTCTACCTCCTGAACTTGCGCTAGACTTAATTGCTTCTCCTCCGCTGCTACCATGGCGTAGATGCGGTTCAGTGAAGGCAAGGGCTCTGTGGCCAATATCTGTGATCGGATGGTCTTGAATTTTGGATCGAGACCCATAAGAAATTGATGGGCTCGTTCCTTTTCTTTCTCAGCTACCCATTCTTTGGCTGCCTGGCAGGTGCAGGATGGAGTTAAAGTGTACATTCCGAGCTCGTCCCAAAAACCTTTGAGTTTTGTGTAGTAGGCAGCAACTGTCGTTGAGCCTTGCATCGTAAGCATGATGCTTCTCCTTAGTTCGTGAGCGCGTGGTTCATTGGCATGTCCGTATCTCTCCTCCAAGTCTTGCCATAAATCCTGCGAGGTGGGATGAAAGGAAACCGAATCATGAAGACTGGGATTTATGGAGTTAATTAACCAGGATGTGACCAAACCGTCGCATCTATCCCAAGCCAGGGCTTCTGTCGCATCTTCTTCCGGCTTTGGCAGACTCTCATCAACAAAGCCAACCTTATTCTTACTCCTCAGCACATTCAGCATGCTCCTTCTCCATTTGTGATAATTATCTCCATCCAAGGGAATGGAGACGAGGGACGTTGTTGTGTAATCCGCGGATGTCAAGAAATAAGGTGAGTTTGGGTCTTGATAAAAGGTCGTGAAGGATGTGCTTGGCCGCTTGGGATCAGAAGTATTTCCATTCGACATTTTGGTGAGAACAGGCCTCAGAATTGGTGCTCTGATACCATGTAGAAAAACTCGAGAAGAGAAAACGTTTCTCTACTACTTTTACTGAAGTTCGCATAAGTACATATATACTTGAGTTACAAGGTTTCCTACTACAAGTGCACAACTAAACGATAAGGGAGAAGTAAAAAGAAGTGAAGATAATGAAACTATCTGGATGAGTTCTAACTCAATCCGCCCTCCCAATGCAAAAAAATAAGAAAAGAAAAAGAAAAAACTAGCAATGGGGTAGGGTTTCCTTGGTAACTGGTTTTTGCCGAATCTGACTTGTCGATCGGTCGGTCACATCCTAATACCTCTTCCTTTTGTCCACTTCCAAACGTTCACGCCAGCCAAATGCCCTAAAGCAATAACCTTAATCATTCATGTGAAAATTAAACAGAATTCCAATTAATTACTATTGATTAGAGGGGAAAAGGCGAAACACAATCAGATATTTATCCCATCAGATGCGAGTAGACGTAAAATGATTGCTTGAAACAACCATCTTTTTAACTTTAGAAAACAACGGTCATTATAGGTTGAATATATCTAAAAGTCAGTTCATTTGAATTTAATTTTCGCAAACGTAACTTGTTTTTGCTACCAGGGTTTAAGGTAGTGTGGGCCAAATAAATTTCGTCTCCCAAAGTTATTTGAAAATTACATCCAATCATGTCTGAACTTTTTGCGAATCTCCCACTTCTCCCACTGTTCTTCCTCGCACCATGCTCTCTCTCACCTCCATCACCACCATTTCCCCTTCGATGAGCTATCGTTATTGGACTATAATGGTCCCTTAAGCAATCTCAGTTTCTATATAAGCTATCCTTGTCCTATCTTTGTTCAATGCCTCAGCTATATAGATCTTCATGCATTATAGCCAGTCGTGCCCAGCAGTGCTCTGACGATCGATGGCCCATCTCCACCACCAATCTATGGCCTTTGAACAACAATCAACCACACACACATCTAATTTGACATCTTGGGATCAATAGTACCTCCAAATCGGGCAACAGTGCAGTGGTAGGGGTAACCGATCGAATTTGACTGGAGGAATGTGGGATATAGAAGGGCTCGTGAAACTAGAGATTGAAGGCGCATGATTAGGCAGGCTCTTAATTAGTGAACTAGTGGTCACTAGGCACCTACTGATGGTGATAATCTAACTAGCTTGACCAAGTGCCAGATCTATAAAAGGATGAACAATGGCCATTAGATTGAACTAAGCAATGGGAGTAGGGATGGATGTTGTTAGGTTGAGGCAAATCAGAGGAGATCGAGAGACACGGAGGCGATGACCTTGTTGGACGAGTAGACTCTCACTCGCAACATGGACCTGGGGCAAATGAGATGTGGTTGGGGATATCCAAATTCTTGGTTCCCCATAATCGAAAAATTGGGATAAAAATCGCCATGTAATTAGACTCGGACAATAAGGTTCAGAAAGTTTGTTCCCATACCTTATCTATTTGTTATGGTTGCAAAAATACGTTAAATGGCTGAGGTTAAAGTGAAACAAACAACCTGTAAATTTATACTCTCCAAGTTTCAAAGCTTACTTTATAATTAATTAGTTTCACATAAGGTAAACACAATTTTTAAATTTGTTTCTATGGCTTTGGTCCAATAACTAAAGCATTAAATGACATTATGAAAATGTCTAGGGTCCAAACGTGACATTCTCATCTTCTTTAAAAAAAATGTCATATAAAACTGATTCAATTATCCTTCGAGTCTCAAAAAAGCTAGCATTCTCTTTCCCTTCCTCAGACAACTAATATCTCTCTTCTTGTAGACTTGTAAACATGCTTTTGAATAATAAAAAATTGATTAATTTAGTAAATTAATTTAAAATCAAATAGTGTATCTTGTATCACCTTCTAACAATTGCTCTCACTTTAAGAGACGAGTAATTTCATTAAATGGGCTGCTCATTTAATTAGAAGCGACAAGCGGCTAGGGATAGGGAAATAACGAATAAATGAATTAAGGTCAGTGTAATCTGCACGATAGATGCCTCCGCTAAATTATTTACAAAACTAACTATTTTATATTTTCTTTTAGTATTTAGAATTCCATTATGAAAAATAAGTTAAAAATATATATAGTCTACCATATATCTAAACTCATTCTTTTGCTTTAAGAGAGAGAAAATTTTCTTAAACAGGTTAGAATTTGAGTCCTTAAAAAAAAGAGAGAGAGAGAGAGATATCATATCAATTAACTAATAAGTTCATCAATTTCGATAAAATTAATGGTATAAAAGTTTGTACTTGGATTTAAAATAATTGCAAAATTACAACACAAGATTATTCACTTTTTAAAACTTTTTTATAGATCAATCATACGCCTGAGCTCAACAAATAGTAGCTGAAGGAGCTCTTTGTGAAACTGGCAGGGCGAAGGCCAATTGCACTCTGGCAAATCTCAACTGCATTCTCTGACTTTAATAAATCTCAAACTTGCTACTACTACTTCCTAGTAATCTATTTTCAACTACACAAATTGTGCCATCTAGACCACCTTATTTCTCTTCCTGACACAAATTAAAATTCTCAACGAACTAAATTCAATGGTAAAAGTTTTACGAATCATAATTACGAGATTCACCGGCGGGTGTTAGCTAGAGATATTTAAAAAAAGATTATGTTTACATGTAGTAATTGTTTATTTATATTCTATATCAACTCATGCTCTTTATTTTAAGAAGTCTGAAAAATAATCTTTAAAATATTTTTTAAATATTAAGCATTTTTATTTTTTAAATTTGGGATGGAAAAATTCATAAAAATTATTTAATTTTGAAAAATAATTATTTACGTGATTATAGGATAGATAGAGTATTAGCTAGTAAAGAATATTTGTTCTAAACGAAAAAAATAAAAATGAAATAGTATATTTTGTAAATGGGAAACAATTGTGCTTGAATCATAATTCAAGATTGTTGGGATCGAGCTCCTACTTCAGATCATTCTTTGTCCTCCAAGAATCAAATGGTAAGTTCGGATTATGTAAGATCCTATAAAAAGTGTATAATTCATTGTTTATAAAACTATAACTCATGTAGAGAGGGACTGATTATATTGGAAAAACTTGATTCTGCTCATGCAAGAAACTTGTAAAAGGCAATTCAAATATTGATTTTTTAAAAAAGTATTGGCCGTGCGAGATAAAATGTTGAAGATTACGATTATATATAGCCATTGAAATATTTGTTTGTATATTTGTTCCACTTCCACAATGGCCAAATACATTAAAGTCATGACTTACTTAACTCATAAGCACTATAAAATGTCCCCAACCTTATAGCTTGAATGGTCAAGAGATACCGGGGTTAGAGTGGTAAGGAGTAAGGTTACAAATGAATAGAACATTCAAAGAATTATTTGTGAACCATTTGATAGAGGTTCATTTATATTAATTTATTAAGTTAAATGAATAAATATAAATATAATTTGCTGTTTATTTATTTAAACAAATGAACACGAACAAAATTATGTACGTTCATTTATATTCACAAATAAGTTTATTATTGTTTATTTTTTAATTTGTTCATTTATTCATTGTTTGTTTGTTTAGTTATTAATTTATTACTAATATTAATTTATATACCCATTTATACTTATTTAGAGCATCTACATGTTATCCTCACCACCTTACAAGTTTCAGTTTTTGTTAGTCACTTAGACTAAAGTGATATTTGTTTTTGTTTAAATATGTATTCATTTGTATAAGTTCATTCATTTATATTCATTTACGTTCATTTTAATTGTCCACAAACTTACTTATATATATCATTCGTAAATGTGTTCTTTTATTTCTATTGATGAACATGTTTATTCATTTGGTTCGTTTGTTACTGTTCACGAACAAACACAAACAACCTTTTTCACCAAAATGAAGAAACGAATACGAATAAGGTTTGTTCGTGTTCTTGTTCATATTTGTTTAAAATATAAACAAATGAATACAAATAGATCTCATTTATGTTCATTCAGTTCATTTACAACCTTACTATGGAGTTTGACTCATTTCTCCCGCACTTCACTATAAGATGTCATTAGATATTGGTTTGGGTGCCATACGGTCTTGTGGACATCGAGAAAGTAAGTGTTCCTCATTCTCTATTCAATGAATTGTATCTCATACTAAACATGTACAACCCCCCCCTCAAACACACACACACACACATGTAAAGATGCTTTTGTATATAACAAGCACCATAAAATTAGATATAAAAAATAAAATATAAAAAATAGGGATGTGATCGGCCGAGTCTGCAATTCTTCGAGCTTAAGCTTGAATCGATAAAAGATTTGAATGAGTTTGAGCTTAAGCTTGAGCTAGGCTGAAGCTCAAGCATAGCTCAATATGTTTGACATGCTCAATAGCATAAGGGTGACTGTAATTTTTAAAACTTTAATTAGTCATAGTTAATTATGACCTAACTTTAAGGGGAAAGATGTAATTACCCATACTATGTTATAATTATTAAAAACTCGATAACTTTAATCAAGCTTGTGAGCTCGAACATTCTAAACTCAAAGCTCGGCTAAATAAAGTAATGAATAGTTTCTCAAGCTTGAGCTTAACCTTTTCCAACACAAAAACATTTTAAAAAATAAATTAAACTTAAGATGACTCAACAAAACACCTCTAGTAAATGGAGAAGTTACGATGGGCAAAATTTGAATTTAAATCCTATTCAAATCGTACCCCTTGATAAATCTTGTACATATCCATATCCTTTTCTATTTTAAGGATTATAAGATCTTAAAATTCTAAAATCTATATTAGGATCATAACAACCTTGCTCAATTTCACAAGAAATGAGGGAGTATATGTATAACCAACTACATATGCCCTACAAATCAATCTCCCAAAAACAAAATGAGAAGTCTAGAGTAGCTACAAGATGCATGTAGAGCTTCGTATACACTCTTACTAGCCCACAAATTATAAGATTGTCACCATATTTAGAACTATATTCTTTACAAAACGAACAATGTTTACATGACAACAATTTTTTATGAATGAAACATTATGTTTTACTAAAAGGAATCTAGTATGTTAGGAGAACAGTGACAAAACATAAAGAACTGATGTTGTTTGCATGTATATATGGAGTACCATTTCATCATATTTCATCAACAACACACTAATTACAAGACTATCACCACCCATATAACAACATTTTTTACTAAATAAATGCTACAATATTTTATAGAATATCATTTCTTATTAAAAGGAACAACATTATATGAAAAACAATTATTATGAAATGAATCACAATTCTTTGTCAATGAATAATAATTGTTTTAGATCTATGATTGATACATGAGGAACATCAATCTTATGACATAAAAGAACTGCAATTGATTTATGGAAACAACAATGGTAGAACCTAGAGAATAAATGTTGTTTGCATTTCATATAGCAAAACTATCATTTCTTGTTAATTTAGTCAATATTGTTATTCATTTTAAATGGTCGTGTTGTTTATTTAGTTGATATTATTGTTCTAACTTGATATCATCATCCTTTTGGTTGATATTATTGTTCTCTTACAAATTGTAATTTATTTGGTCTCTGTAATGAGTTTAGACCAGAATTGATCCACAGAACACCCGCTTATATCACTTGTGCTAGTCATTTTTGAAAGGATAAACATTAGGTGTTTTTGTTCGATAACTTGTGTCTATATATCCACATAAGGTTTCTACATTTCTTCCATATGGGATATAAGGATGTTACAAACTCCCCTTTTATGCATCCTACAACCTCATTGGGGTCAATTAGATTACTTATTCTTTTGGACCAGTAACATCTCTAATTAGATTACTTAACTCTTAGCTAAACAACATCTTTAATTTAGAATCAGCCCCTATAGATGATACATGTGCATTCTCAGTATGTCACATTATTGCTTTCCCGGACCAATGGCCTATTTAATTGGATTACTTGGCTCATGACCAAACAACATCTTTAATACAAAATTATCCCAGTAGATGATGCATGTACAAACTCAGATTACTTGGCTCATGGCCAAGTAACATGTCTAATCCAAAATCAAGCAACATTTGTAATCTAGAATCAAACAACATCTCTAATCCAAAATCAGCCTAGCAGACAATGCATGTGCAAACCTAGTAATGACTCAAATTTCAGAACCGGTCTATGAAACACCTATTTATACCACATGGGCTATTCTTTGGAAAATGATGAGCACTAAATGCTTATATTTTTGGATATGTGTATATATATCCACATAAAACATCTCACATTTCTCTTCTATAGAATATGATGGTGTTACAGACGTTATTATTCTTTTTACTCTAGCTTGTTGTTCATTCGATTGAATTTGTTGTTCAGCACTTTTAATTGATGTTGCTATTCTTTTAATTGATATTGTTGTTCCTTTCACAATTGTTGTTCAGTTGATTGACTTCAAAATTTTATTTTTTTGGTTGATATTATTGTTCTTTTTTATCCAGGTTGTTGTTCTTTTAGTAAAGTTTCTATTCTATGTGCAATTTTTGTAAATTTTGAATTAAATTGAACAATAGATCATAACATGAATACAAATAATGAATTTGAAATGTGAATTCTAAACTAGATCTAAGTAAAAAAAAAGCTAAAATCATAACAACAAATTCTTTTGAATAAAACAAAACAACAAATACTTATAAATCTTATTTTCCAATTAAGGGTATTAAAGTACCAAAATACCATTAATTGAGAGTTGCGATTCATATGTACTCCAAATCTCCAATAGTGAAACAAAAAATCCAATTTTCATTCACAAAGAGAAAAAAGTTTGCATCTTCTTGGTTTTTGTTAAGGGCATGATATGTCTATCATTTCACCCTCATTTAATGTACTTCATGACAATAATTGTTAAAGTTAGGGTCTTTCTAATGTTATTCTTATGTTTTTGCAGACAAAGGCAACTAGTGTAAAAGATAGGTAACTTGCAAGCCATTTTCAAACCTCTTCTTGGAAAAATTTAGACTTGGGTGAAATAATAAAAGTTGTATCACTCATTCTTAGCTTCACGTGAGTTCTTGAATCGTCTCAATTGGACACCTGTGCACAAAGTTATGGTCAAAATATTAAAAGGTGCCAATGTTGTTGAGTCCCAGCGTCAAAGAGTCGGGAGTGGTGATGTGGCGCCAAGACCAGCTCTATTTATAAAAACTCTCAGCTAACATTTGTGTAAATGGATTTCCTTTTACCTCAAACCCTCTAAAATTTTTTTAGGCTATTTTTTTAGAGTTTTCATGGATTAGGGAGCTTGGAAGCTAATTTCATAAAGATTCTTACTTGAATTGGAATTGGAGCTCTTCTACAACATGGATTTCTACTTCGATTTGGTTTTCCTAACCCTAACTTTTCTATTTTTTTAGTTTGATATTCTTGTAAATATATGTAGATTTGTTGTTTCTATGGATGTTGTTAACCATTTGGGATGATTTAATATTTGTAAACACATAGCTCACTGATTATTTTCATGATTTGTTGGTTCTTTTAGCTTGTGCTTGAATGTGTTCTTCATTTGTTGGCTACTTGTGTTGAATAGCTTGCTAGACTTAGGTAAAACTTGATAGAGGTTTTCGAGGTTGGAAGAGAGCCAATAGAATGTGGGTAATTGGTTAATTTGAAAAAACTATCATTCCTACGAGTCCTTAGAGGACAACTTGAGCTTAAGGGCTCCTAAGACAACTAGTTAGTATGAGATTGACTAATTGGGTTCTAAGAAGCTAATTAGTCCTACCTTGAGAGAAGAGTGTTAATACTTTAGAGTTTTCCAACTTGTAATTTTCAGAAAGTATGATTTGAGTTAGGTGGGTACTTGTATCAAAGCTATGTCTATGTAGCAGCTCAATTGGTTTGAACTTCTTAGAAACTTTATAAATATTTGTTTTGGGATAGTTGTTATTTGTTTGCTTTGGTGGTTGGGCAATCGGCAATTTTGGTAATTTAGCCTCTTATTCCTTGTGTTTCATGGTTTATTTGCTCTAGTTAAAGTGAGATCATGATAATTGGTATTTGATAGAATTCTTTGTCATATAATTCCTTATGGAATCGACACCTAACTCACCATTACTACAATTGATACTGTACACTTTCAGGTGAGATTGAACTTAAGGTTGAGCAGTTTTTTATAAACTTTTATCTCACAATAATCTCTGCC